>KE524842.1:962805-1191059 GCA_000441895.2 Anopheles sinensis | reverse complement strand
GGCATGCTTCTGCCGTTTGTGTTTCTGGTGGTCCTTCACACCAAAGAACACTCCGATCACCATGCAACTGAACAACATCAGTACAAACACCACATAGTCGGGCCAGTTGAATCGCTGCAGCGATCGGCTGATTTCCTCAACACTTGGTCCATGCAGGTTGGAGCTGTCGGTGGAAGTCGATCGATCGACACCGGCTTCGAACACCGTTGAGCCAAACGTTGTGCTCTCCGAGATGGTCGATTCTGCCATCGTTGCGCTTGAAGTCCGCGATTTAATCCAGATTTGGTAGTTTTCGATACCTTGGCGAACGATCGCGGATCACAAAGGCACACTCCTGCTAACTCCGGTATGCGCTCCCTAACAACGACCATTCGAAACAGACACAAGTTGTTCAAGTGCTCTTATACTAGTTAAAGCATTCATTCAACCCGCCAGTAAATTATTCCAGATAACGGACGGTCAGATTTTTCCAGTCGACGGTAAATAATGATAAAGCATGTTATCACCCACGATCACGTCACCGTGACGTAGTTGAGCGGGAAAACGTGTGCACTGATTTGTGGCGACTGGCCACGCTACCGATAGGATTTATGACTTGTGTGTATCTAAAACACGCCACGCCATTACTGTTTGTCCTAACCGGGCGCCTCCATGTACGGAAGCTTAAAGCACATGGAATTGCACAGCCTTACCAGACGGGCTAAAAAAGGTGCCAGATAACATTCAGCACAAATTTCCAGTTACTTTATGGTGAAATTAAAACGTTAAAAAAAAATTATCCATTGCAACGAATAGCGACCATAGACAACGGCGTTTAGCGCCGTTTAAATACCAACAATACACGCATGAGGATCGTGATCTGAGAAGGATCGAAATCATAAAATACCGGCAACGATCGCGATCGTGTTCTTAAGTAATCAAGAAAAGGGATGCAATGCAGAAAAGGGCAACGTAAGGTTCACGCTAACGGACATGGAAGAAGCCTAAAAACGTATGTAAACTTTACGTAACGAATGCAATCGTGATCCTAAATAAACACGATAAGAAGGGACACGAACACGATGCATCGAAAGCTACGAAAAGTAAGCATAAAAGGTTAGAGCGAGCTCTTCTATCTCGCTTGCGTTCGTAACAAGATAGAAACTAAATTAGTATATAAGATTCAAATTTTGATGAATAAAGCATTCATTCTCACCAATAGCGAAACGGAACTTTGTTGTAAGTTATTCCTGAAGTGATTGTTTGTAACTTGGTGTAGTTTCCTCTGTAGCCGGCCTACCATCACGGAACTGAATTGCCCGAGTTATTCTAACTCCCGGTAAGGTTTCAGTTTCTTTTCCTCCGTTGTCGGCTAAGACCTTCGCGGAACTGAACGCATTAAGGCAAAATTCTCCAAAGGACATTCAAGGATTTTGAGGAGGTCTCGCGTTGAGACAAGCAGCGCAGCGACCGGGTACCTTCGCGCTTCGGTCGCGAATCCACTTCGTGACATGTACTCAGAAAGTTTCCGTTATAAAACTAAGTACCCGTGGCAAACATAGAAAGTAAAAACTATATTTGATTAATTTTTAATCCCCCGAGATGATTCAACACCCACCTACGAAAGTGGAAGTAGAAAATATTATACGACCGCTCACTCAATCAAAGAACTGACTACTATAAACCACGCCATCCAAAGGGCAACTGACGAAGAAAGTGCGGCTAGAGTGCCCCGGACGCACCATCAGCTTGGCTTCATTGACCCAACATTGTTCGCAGCTAAAGACGAGCGACGCGATAAGGGTATGAGAAGGTGCATAAATAATACCGCTGTGTCAACTAAATACTGCGCCAGCTTAATGCCCCAGAAGGCGGAAGTAATACACACCGTCCGGGTGTGAATGCGATAAGCCGCCCTCCCGACTTTACGTCACCCAACGTGTCGTCCAATCACTGCACTGGATAAGCCTACAGATTCGGTAGATGCCTCTAGAAAATCGCAAAACACACAAACGTTTACAATTGCGTATCTTCTTTATTAAAATTATGTACCATGTCACCGGATGAGGGAATTGTTTCCGAATGATACAGCTTTCTAACGAAAGGAGCCAGAAGCAAGGGATCCAATTTGTCTGGCTGCTGGCGTCGAAATATGGCGGCGGCAAGCGAACCTACGATGACGGTGGTAACGGCACCGATAAAGGTATAATACAGGTAGGATACATGATGCAACGATTTCTCAGCGGAACCTAATGGTGGTATTGACGTTGTGTTAAACCCTACCGGAAGATCAAATGTATAATCACAGCCCTCAACCGAGACGGGTTTTCCTGGAATGGGCATTTCCTTTGCAGCCACCGCAATTTGAGCCCGAATCACGATGTATGACATTGTCATCAGTCCACTGATGGCTCCACCGAAGGCACTCTGAAAAGGAAAAATACATTTTTAAAACATAGGGTGACAAAGAATTGTATAATCGAAACACGTCCATCACACTTACACTGGCATCAACCCAAGGTAAGAGCATCCCCATCAAGAATAACCCTAATAAGGGTCCCAGCGAGATCGGCACCAAACTCATCGCGAGTTGTAACACCGTTCCCAGCTTCTCCACCACCAGCACAAGAACGACGGCAACGATACCGAAGACAAACACGGTGCTACGCATGATGTAGCGCGTTCCTCTTTCGCTTAACGGCCGACGGGTGAAGGGTTTCACAAAGTCCTCCAGCACGATCGCCGAAAGCGAATTCAGACCAGTGGATAGCGAGCTAAGGGACGCACTAAATATGCCGGAGATAAATAAACCCGCCAGCCCGGGAATGTCCGCGAGTACCTTCATCAGCAACACGGGCAGCAGTTGATCTTTTGCCTTAGCCAAACCCGTCGTTAGCGGATCACAGTCGTGGAAGGTGGCGTAGATGAGTAGACCGTTGTAGAAGCACGTCATTAGCAAAAGAATTATGCCAACGGTGAAACAAACCAGAGCCTTCTGTGCATCCCGGAAGGAGGGCAGCGCCAGATAGCGTTGGATCATCATCTGATGGATGGCATTTTTGCCCATCCAAAAGCTGCCACCTCCGATAAAGATCGCCCAGATGGTGTGCCTTTCGGTGGGATCGAAGCTGAAGCTGAATGGGCAGAAGTAAACAAAAAATAAATAATTAGAAATTAATTCCCAACCAAGAGGAGAGCATTCTTACTTCGGAGGTTCTATCCTTCCACTCGCCATGTTTCTCTCGATCAGCACCGACAGTCCGCCGATGTCTGCCGTTCCCTTGATCACGATTAAGATCAGTGCTCCAATCATGATGAACATTTGAATGACATCCGTCCACACAACCGCTTTGATGCCACCCTAGGATACACAAAATGGCCATTAGTTTGTCGCTATAGATCAAGTAAAGGACAAGAGACATGTACGTACCACCAGTGTGTAAAATATGCAAACCAAGCATACACTCGTTGATACCACGTGTACATTAATACCCGACACTTGGTTGAATGCCAACGCTGGCACGTAAATAACTATTGGTAGATGAAGAAGCTATCAAGTTAGAAGAGAAGTGTTAGAGAAAAATCATCGAGTTCTTTTGAAAGGGTGAAAAGAGAAACTAATGCTTACCGTTGCTAGGACAAACAATCCCGATCCAAGCAATCTAATTCGTCGATCAAAGCGCATCTGAAGATACGCGTATGCGGAAGTGATATCCAATCCCTGGTAAACTGGCAGAAAAATGTAATTCATGCTAACGGCCATCAGCAAGATCCCGGTGAAGATGTAACAAAACTGGGTCCCGTGCAGGTACGTCTCCGTGGATGAGCCCATCACCGCGATCCCCGATATAAAACTAGCGATCAGTGACATCGCAACGGGAAAAATCTTCATCTTTCGGCCTCCAACAAGATAGTTCAGTGCTTCCGAGCCACGGCGTACATTGTGTTTTCGTTGCTGCTGAACCCTCCAGTCCTTCCAGCCGAAATGTACCCCAATCACAACGCATATCAGCAAGCTAGTCACAAACACCACATAGTCGACCAGTCCAAAGCGCTGCATGGACTCGCTGACTTCCGCCACGGTTAACTTTGCCGACGTCATCGTGATCGGATGTCTCGGCTGAGACGTTACTCTTCCTCCGGAATGCCTTTCAACACTGACTGCCTCACAGCCGCGTCCGGTTGCAGTAACCCAGTCCAGTCTAGTTATTTATTTTTCTACAACCGTCCACGCTAGCTAAAGAATCACACTGTCAAGATACCATGCAGTGGATATTTATGACTTATTCTTAGGTCCGGAAAATGGATTCATTCGAAACATTCAAAATAGAACTGGCTCATTACACGGGCAAGGCACGTGCGCGTTGGAGTTTGTTATCTGCAAGTGCACGTCCACCGCGAGCTATGCGGCACCTGGGTACGACACGTTAATTTATTATGACCAGACGTCCCTCCGCCTTACATTCCATCGAAATTGTACTTATTCTTCAGCCTTTTCCGTACAAGCAAACCTTTCACCAGTTTCACCCAATTGTTTAGAACCATCTGTCGTTTCTTTTGCAACTTTTTCTGTGCCGACTCCTCCTGATGTATTTCCCAAGCCTCCAGCAAACGGTCTCGGTGCTCTTCGCATATAACAATACCATCAAACACGGGATGATTCCCTCCTGCGTGCACTCCAAACCCGACTACGGCAACGGCGTAATCTATCCCAAGTTTTCGACATAGGTGCGATAATCCGAACTCTAAAAGCAACGCAAAAATGGGGTATTACTAAATTGTGCTAGTGAAGTGTAGTACACAAAACTTACGCTTCAAATGGACGGTACCCTTAGGTAGCATACAGTCTTTGAAAATTTCTATATTCCCATAGGCATTCCGTGGAACGATCCCATCGATCGGTTCGGGCGGGATGTAATCTTCCGTCTGCCAGTACCCGAACAGTTCGAGGTTCGTCTGCTCGCGGCGCAACTTGGACTTGACCACCTTGTACGGTAGCTCGTGCATCCGGATGACCTTCGCGTGTCGTAACCAAACCTCGCGCGAATGCAACGTATGAACGCATTCCCTGGCATAGACCGGTTCCCCATTGATGTAGCCCAAAGGAGGTGCATCCGGTGGGTAAATGCCTTGGAACTTTTGTAAATCTCTCGGTAAGCAGTAGGATGGATGATTTTTAAACCTAAAAAGAGAGGAAGAAGTTGATTACATTCAAAAGAAAATGACACAAATCTAACTTCATGCTACTTACTGCGCGATTGTGGTCGGCATTGGCGCACGAAATTTAAGCTGTCGATATTCAAGCTGCTCCAACAGGAACGCTTCACCCCCATCGGTGGCTTATGTTGACGAAGTGCTTTCTTCAGCCATTTCTTGTCCACCCTTTGCTTCAAAGCGAGAGCCTCATTGCGCCAGCGGTACCGTTCGGAAACATCGACCACAACGTCATCCGCCTCGAAGGCAAACACGTACACCGGTGGATCTTGAATCAGATCCATTACCCGCTCCATACAATCGACGTCTCCTAACGAGGCTTCCACAACCGTCCAACGCTGTTCGGGTTCCAAAAAGCATTCTACCCACAAGTCGAGCTTCGGTATTCGGTGCCGTTTCTTCGCGCCATCGCAAGGAATCGTGGCAGCTTTGTGATTTATCAATCGACCCAAGTTCGGCTTAATGCTGGCAGCATTTTTCTGGTCATTTAATTCTGTTCTGCAGTCCAACTTCCCCTTCATTGAACGTTGCTTCAGCGATGCCTTTTTACGAAAAAACTTCGATGAAACTAGTTTTACAATCCGCTGATCGCTTTCCGCTGGATTTGAAGCTGGGTGTTCAACTTGTCCCTGTGTTTTTTCTCGCGGTTGCTTTCCCAAGGATGGCTCCGGTTTTAATTTCCACAAACGTGGTTTATTCGTTGAATTCTCAATGCGTAGTTTTTTGGGCGCCAGGTCTCCGTCCACCAGATCTTCATCTGCCCCATCGAGTTGTGTTAACTGAAACATTTTCTGTATTTCTGGTTTGCGCTTCAATATTTCCGTCGTGGTTAATGGCACGTTATGGTAACGGTCGGTAACCGATGGTCGATTGGATTGACTAATTTTAACTTTTGCCGGTGGCTTCGCTGCTGGAGGACACTTTGGTACAACATCCAGATGCATAACGAGTCTCGAGCGAATGCCACAAAATCGCAAAACGGTTAGTAGAATTAAATTATACATCCGTCTGCTGGATGCCTCTCGTGCGACAATCTGCTGGCGAATTGCCTTCTTAATTTTTAACGCCCTCTTGCCATTTCTCTTCGTGGCTAACGACACATTTGCCCTATAATGATCTACAATAGATTTTACTAAAAGGAGACTATCTTTATGAGACACCGAAATGTTGCTGTCCGATATCAAATCATAAAGTTCCGATGCGTTATCCACGACGCTTGCGTTTACCAATCTGCTTACCTGCATCCCATGGGCCAGAAGCAGCAGTAGGTGAACTTTATGAAACTCCAAGTATTGCTGCTTTCGCTTTTCTTGCTCGATTCGCCTGAGACTTTGCGCTACATCTATTATGCGACCAGGTTTGTGTGATGTATTTGATACGACTATTTCTATGTCTTTGGTTTCGATGGATGAATCGTGTGGTAACTCACAGCTATGCCATTCAGGATCTTCCTCCATTACGGTATCCATACAATCCTCCACTTGGGTTAGCATCGATTGGACGTTGGACGTCGTGTCCATCGGTAATATGCTATGTTCGCGCCACTCCTCTTTCCTTCTTTCCCAAACCTGATAACAGGTGTTCGCTTCATTAACTTGTTTTTCGAAATCTGTTAGCTGTGAGTATATTTCATACATTTTGTCACCCTCTTCAGCATCGGACGAATCTCCGGTTAATGATTTGCAGTCGTAATCTTCCGTGCAGGGGACAGAACAATCTACGGCCATTGGCTGACTTTGGTACGTTGACGAAAAAACGTTCCATCTAGGTTTAGCGTTTCTGGATCAACAAGGTGATCGTTAACACTGCTGGCATCAGAATCGCTGCTATATCCAGGTTCCGGGTTTGACTCTGATGCCATGTCTTTCTGGATGACTTTATCTTCTGAAGGCGGTGTATCACACTCTGTTTTCTTCACGCTGTTTTCTACCCTCCCGGTGTTGGTTTCACTCGACCTAATATTCCCGTTTTTATCACATTGTTTCGACAAAAGTTTTTTCAATCTTCCAGGGGGTAATTTTTGTACACTGTGCATGATTGAACGTATAATTCGTGGATGCCGGTTCGTGGAAAACGTTTGTTATTGTTTACATAGAAAAAAAACACAAAACGTCAAAAATGGCATGTATCAGCTGGGAACGTAGGCAGTTTGAATTCAAAAACAAATTTGAATTTTAGTTCCCCAGTGTTTTTTATTTTTATTTTTATTTATTATTTTTTAACTTAAGCACAGCTTTCAACTTTGCACTAACTTTTAGTTCGAACTACATTCCGATTCATTAAGCTTGAGCTATACTTAAACAAAGCCACTCAGGTTGCTTCTCAACTTTCGGTATACGATATCCGCATTCAACCAATGGCACGTGCCAACGATTATCGACGCTCTTGTGTGCGTATAGTTCGTATTTAAACGGTGCCTTTATCATTACCCTTCCATCCGGGAGGATAGAGAGCAACGAGTACTGATGTTCCTGCTGCCAACGCTTAAATATGCCGCTAACGGTATCACCCAACATAAACGAATGTTTCCTCATCAAATCTCTCGAGAAGAAATCGGTCTGAGGGCCACTTTCCAAGGCGGCATACAGCAAGAACGGGTCATCTTGAGACCTGCGGACGACAGGTAAACGAAAAAGAAAGTTGTAAGATTTCTCTTCTATACTCTACAATTTCTTAGGTGAATACTTACAGATCCTCAGTGAGAAAGAGGAAACTATTCTCACGAATGTATTTCATTTCTTTGGAACGCCATTTGTCCATATGTTGTCTGCCTATTACTAAAACTCGTTTCTTCTGTCGAACGTAGTGTCGAACGACAGCTGCGACCTGTTGCGCATATGCGGTAGGACTTTTCTGATTGCCCGAAGAAAATGCCACATTGAGACCATCGATGACCACATCATACGGGGTAGTCTTTTTGAGGACATTTTGGAAACGTCGCAATTCATCCGGCGTGGTACGGTTGAATATTTCCTTGTTCACAAAAATGGCTTCGAGAAATTTTTCCTTTAGCTTTTGAAATGATTCTTCGGTGACCACGATGCTGGCGAGACTACCCTTACAATTGGAACATTTGCCGTTATCGGTGACTCTCGTTTCTTGTGCGACAACACCCGACTCCTTTGGAAGCGATTTTAGAGCGTTTCCTATGTGTTTGGATAGGAAAACGGAATTTTCATTCGTAAACTGTAACATTTTTTCGACGTTCTTGGCAAATGGTTGGCCATCTCTGCGGCTGTACTCTAACCAGGACAAAAACGTCTCATCGTTCGGCAGCCTTTTGTTATCACACATTTCCTTCAGCATGGCCCAACCAAGTGTTTCCTCCCCCGAGAGGAACGCTTTTGTGGCAATACAGTTATACGACGTACTATCCGGTGTTCCTATAATCTTGATCATATCCAACAGCTCCAACGAGTGTCTCCAGTGTTTTGTAAGAGTTAGAGCATTTATTGCATGCTCACAGGTATTCGCATCTAGAACCGAGTTCTGCTCACGTAATTCCGAGTACATCCTCCAGATATCGGCTTCATCCTGATCGGTCAATCGGTCCTCAGTTAGCCGGTACAGCCGCAGCAATTTTCCTACAATTGCTAAATTGGTCCCCAGACCTTTTTCTTGCATGTAACCCACGTAAGATTTTCCGATGCTTAGATTCGGACACAATCCCAGGACTACACTATCCACGTTGGTATCGTTGAACCGCCGTTCGTTGAGAATGGTCGACCGAATGTCTTCCCACTCCTCGACCGTTGGTGCGCCGTTTGCACCAAGTTTGGCCTTGATGTAATCAACCGTGGCATTGGCGGGTTTGAGACGTGCACTTTTTTGGAAAACTCCCGCGTAGAATCGTACATTTTCGGCACAAAATAACCGCCTCACACAAAACACGCTGGACCGGGAAAACATGTTGTTTATGATTGTTTTGATAAGAAACTTACAGCACAAGGGAAACCTGTCACTTGAAAATGAACCATTCACTTTTCTAAACAAAAGTTCATGAGAATGTGACAGCATCGTAGTGACGATTTGAAAAAGCCGTTGTTGTGTGTATTCCAGTTTGAGCAAAAATTTTATTCAATCAAATGCTCCAAAATGTGTATGTTCTTCTAGTGGGAGACGAAGTATTCTTTTTATGTATTCGTTAAGCAATCTCATTGGTTTATATGGCAGTTTTTGATTTCATACGTTTACAGAATGTGTTCAGCAACATTTCTTGGCAGCAGTGAGTTAGCAATAATTTCTCTTTGGCGTTAACAATCCTTGGTGTAGCACGGTCTTTACTTGTGAACCAATTCCTCAATATGAGCCTATTCCTGGCCTCCTTTCAGTCGCAACACCAGATGAATGGTGGATCCTTTAATGATGCTGTACTCCTGCAATTGACGACCATCTTCTAGTTGTTTGCCAGCGAAGATCATGCGTTGCTGATTCGGGGGGATTTCCTCACGCTCATCGATCTGTTTCTTCACACTTTCAACCGTTGCCTCTGGCTCGGTGTCCACTGCGATCGTTTTTCCCGTCAACATCTTCACGAAGATCTGCATGCCTCCCTTGAGCCGAAGGACCAAATGAATCGTTGAGCCCTTGATGATGCTATATTCCTGCAGCTGACGACCGTCTTCTAGCTGTTTGCCGGCAAAGATCATGCGCTGTTGGTTCGGAGGAATTTCTTCACGTTCGTCGACCTGTTTTTTTACACTTTCGACCGTCGCTTCTGGCTCCGTGTCAATCGCAATGGTTTTGCCAGTCAACATCTTCACAAAGACCTGCATGCCACCCTTGAGACGCAGTACCAAATGGATAGTGGAACCCTTGATAATACTGTACTCCTGAAGCTGGCGACCATCCTCCAGCTGTTTGCCGGCAAAAATCATTCTCTGTTGGTTTGGGGGGATTTCCTCGCGCTCATCAACCTGCTTCTTAACACTCTCGACCGTTGCCTCTGGTTCCGTGTCAATGGCGATGGTCTTGCCAGTCAACATCTTTACGAAAACCTGCATGCCTCCCTTCAGTCGCAGAACGAGATGAATGGTCGAGCCCTTGATGATGCTGTATTCCTGAAGCTGACGACCGTCCTCAAGCTGTTTACCGGCGAAGATCATGCGCTGCTGATTCGGGGGAATTTCCTCACGCTCATCGATCTGCTTCTTTACACTTTCCACCGTCGCTTCCGGTTCGGTGTCCACGGCAATGGTCTTGCCAGTTAACATCTTCACGAAGATCTGCATGATGCTGACGGTAAGATCGCTGTAACCGAGTAAAAAAGATTGAAGAGTATTATAAAAAAAGGACAACCTCCAAACGCTCATCTTCCAGCAAAAAAACTAATCTTGCCCACCTTTAGATCTGCACTGAAAAAATCAAACTCAATAGGTAGCGCTAGCTCTCCCCAAGGGCACCGCTTGTATGATCCGATCTCTGATTGATCAACGGTTTTATATAGTATCGAACGTTGAGTGTGACATAATTGTAGTTTTGATGGTATGTTGCCAACAGAAAATCGAAACAACAATCGCAGACATTGACCTTGATTATGACCCCATAGACAAACATATCGAAAAAGAAGTCAATGTCCCTTTGTTTCCCAGCACCTATTAAACTATCAATACGTTGATTTGTCAATTTACCAAAGCCTAGTTGGTCGTTAACAAGTGATCTTAGTACCTTTATGTTTACAAAGATCTGTTTTCAAAGATTTAAATAATTAAATATCCCAATACTTATCCCTTAAAAGTTTCGTTACTCGCTAAAAGAAATGCGGAAGCCTACATTTGGCTAGAATGTAAAAGTCGCTCTCTGCCAAGTCCTTACGTCATATGCGTCTCTTGTAGTCGTACGCATTAGCTTTCGCGACATTTAATCGTCTCGGTGGATGACCGAAGCTAAGCCAGTCTACACTAGCATAATGCACTATAAAATGCTTTCACTCTGCCACCCTTGGGTTCAGTTCAAGGTAGCATCAATCGTAATCAACAAAGCCCTTTCTTTCGTCTTGTGATTTGTTTAGTCCGATTCGTAAACCCTTTCGATTTATTTTAAAGTCCTTTCTTCATCGTCCACCTGATAATCAGCTGATAGTAAACGATCGAAAATACAGGTGCGTCACAGTGCTAGTTAAAAGTTGTTTTAGTTTGATTTTATGTCCTATTTTCAACTATCCCATCTTGTTGAACTCATCTGGCTGAACTTATTCTCATTGCATCGTAGATGAAATTATCCCGTCACATGGTCGTGTAAATAACCGTTGGTGGACGAACGAAAAGTGCAATGTATCTACTACTAAGACTGACCTTCATCGTACAACAACCGACTTTTATTTTTAACCATCTCTTTCGTCGACGCATGACGTACGCGACGCCTCCCACGAAGATCAAACAAAGATCTGAAGCTAGCCAAGCGGAAGTGAAAGCATGATCATTATTGGTGCCAAATTCTAGCATTTTGTTTCGTCATCCGATGATATAATTAGTTTATGACGATATAAATGAAACTAAGAGTCCTTTTTCTCAGGCTTGCAAAATGCAAATTTTTGTGAAGACACTGACCGGCAAGACGATCACGCTAGACGTCGTGGCCTCCGAGACGGTCTTGGATATAAAAAGCAAAATCGAAGAGCGAGAGGGTATAGCACCGGACCAGCAGCGTATCATCTTCGCGGGAAAGCAGCTTGAAGATGGGCGGATCATTTCCGACTACAACATCCAGCACGGATCAACGATGCACTTGGTCCTGCGCCTCAAAGGAGGCATGCAGATCTTCGTGCGAATGCTGACGGGAAAAACCATCGCCATCGACACGGAACCGGAAGCGACGGTAGAGAGCATTAAAAAGCAGGTTGATGAACGGGAGGAAATTCCTCCAAATCAACAGAGAATGATCTTTGCCGGCAAACAACTCGAGGATGGTCGGCAGCTGCAGGAATACAGTATTATAAAGGGCTCAACAATCCACTTGGTACTTCGTCTAAAAGGAGGCATAAACATTTCCGAAAAGATGTTGATTTTTCAAACCATTGCGATGGATTGCGTTCAAACACATCGCGAACCGCAAAGAAAATTCCACGCATCAAAGGATGATTATTTTCGCATGTAAACAACTAGAAGTTTCTCGTTCTTGAAAAGACTGTCGTCAGCTGCAGGAGAATAGCCTTTACAAGGACTTCATCATCCAGATCCCCTTTATATGTAAGGGAAGCAGGTTTAATTGTACGTAAATTTCAATTTTTCTAATAATAAACCAAAAATAATTCAATAATACGTCTGGTTTTGCTCCCGGACTTTTTTTCTTGAAGGTCGTTGAATCGGTAGTCGACTGGTAATAACATTACCGGTTCAATGTATGAATGTCGCAAATGACACACGCCTTCGAGCCGATAATATAAATAGAAGGCGAACCGGCAATTTCCGCAGTTTGCTGTTAGCTGTTGAACCGATCACATCTGAAAAACTTACGCTCGAAAGCGACTGTGTGAATTTGTAGTGCGAAATATTGCAGAACTCAATTGTGGAAAGAAGTTTATATTGTACTGTGTTTCTGAAAAAGGTTAGATCAGTGTTCCTACATTTACCTGTGTTGCTATGGTATTCTTATTTGCTGAATAATGATGGCACAAGGAACGATTCCAAATCGTTCGTAATGGCTTCCTTTTGTGCACTTCATACGATTGCATCATCCTATGCAGTGTAGCAAAGCAAATTAGATTAACGCGTTGATGTAACTTGTAATGCTAAGACAGCCGAAGTGGGCTAAATCCTAATTGCGTTATGTAAATTAAGAAAACAAAATCGTAACCACTATATTTGCTATACAATGCGTAACGACTGTGCATAACAAATTCGACACGTCATTGCTATGAATTTTAGTGGATGATGAAATCCCTTTGGGAAAATAACATGAGTCACTGAAATAAGACGTTTAAAACGTTAAACGTTTTTAAACGAATCTCAATCAAATCAAAAACATCAATCTTTATTTCTTTGTTCGCAATATGTAGATCTAGGTTACTGCGTCATACACAGTTCCTTCTAGAAGGTTCACTCAATTGTGTTCATAGATGTTTCCTTGTGTACACTTCCGTGATATAGTCGAATGACGCACTTGGAAAAAAGCAAGTTGCTATGTGAATAAAAGCTACAAATTAATTTACGCATTGCCGATATTCAAAACGAACATTTTCTTTTTCTTTTGATTAACAGAATCAAGATGCAGATTTTCGTCAAGACCCTTACGGGAAAGACCATCACGTTGGAGGTGGAGCCTTCGGACACGATTGAGAATGTGAAGGCCAAGATTCAGGACAAGGAGGGAATCCCTCCAGATCAGCAGCGTCTCATCTTTGCCGGCAAGCAGCTGGAAGATGGCCGTACTCTTTCGGATTACAACATCCAGAAGGAGTCTACTCTCCATCTGGTCCTTCGTCTGCGCGGTGGAATGCAAATTTTCGTCAAGACCCTGACTGGAAAGACCATCACGTTGGAGGTTGAGCCTTCGGACACGATTGAGAATGTGAAGGCCAAGATTCAGGACAAGGAGGGAATCCCTCCAGATCAGCAGCGTCTCATCTTTGCCGGCAAGCAGCTGGAAGATGGCCGTACCCTTTCGGATTACAACATCCAGAAGGAGTCTACTCTCCATCTGGTCCTTCGTCTGCGCGGTGGTTTTTAAATTGGAAAATAAATCAACAGCACGTTTAAATCACTCGGTATCTGTTGCTTGTTAATTCTTTTCAATTTGTTATGTTGAGAAATTTATTTTATTAACCTTTACCTGTTCAACCAAAGTACGTCTACGTTCATCCGCATACATTTTGTATTCCGTTTTCATGCACTTCAGTCCAAATATCTTTTTACAGGGATCGACAATTGATGTTGGACTGTATTTCTTTGTTAAAAATAGGTTTTTCTCGAACTTAAGTTAAAGCGCGCGACGAACTCAACCATGGCCAATCCATTCTATCCAGCTTTCGATTTGAGGAAACTGAATTCAATCGCCAATCCATATCAAACAAGAACATAAAGCCGCCTCACCTCGATCGAGACCTAAACAAATAAATTTAAATTGTTCAAATCAGTTCAAATAACAATTCAAATTGTTTCGAATCCCAAACAAATCAAATTTGATTTGAATCAAATTTGAGGTAAATGGGATTCAAATCTTTGTAATCTCGCTAGGGATCGACTCTTCGAGTCTTTCGAATCCCGATCCTGCCAACACTAGTTGTGCGCCTGTGTGAAAGATACAATTGTCAGAAAACAACAGACTTCCGAAAAGGATCTGAAAAATCAATCGTCCCAGCTGATTTTACTCTGTTGTATTCGAGCGTAGAAAGTTACAAGTGCGTTGAAATGGCAAAGCAAAAATCCCTTATTCTACTAGGTTACGATGATGAAGCGATTGCGGAGAAGGACAGACCGTATCTTTCGCACACGACAAACAAAATCGGTGGCCACGCGGTAAGTTCGGTGTGGTTTCGTTTTTTGCACTGAAAACGATCGATAATTTTTGTACTTCTTTGTTCGTGACCACCTGGGATAGGATTGGCCTGCTGGTGCCGTGGAAATACAGCCGTGCGTATTCTGTGGTCTGCAGAGGCCCCTTATTCTGCAAATTTACGCTCCACTCGAGGATTCTCAGTTCCACCGTACGCTTTATTTGTTCGCTTGCTTAAACGCCCCGTGTTCGACGCAATCACAATCGTGGACTTGTATACGAATACAGTCCCTCGAAAAGAGCTCCCCCGGAGGGGATGGTTGTGAGACGCGATCCGTAAAGCTGCCGGCGAAGGATGCCACGATATCCTGGTGCAGTGGTGCTGATGACTGGGGAGACGAAGAGGAGAGTGTACCCACGGGTAAGGGAGATGAGTACAGCACGGGCACTTTCATGCGGGTCGATACGAGTAATGCGGGCGATTCCGAGCAACAACTGAACGAAGAGAACGGCAACGTGATCCAGTACGAGAAGGTGTCCGATGAAGACGACGAAAGTAATTCCATGGAGGTGGAACCGATTCCTGGGTTTGAAAACTTGCGTGTCGACGAGACAAACGCTAATGCTAGAGGCGATGGACGATCGTCGGGTGCGATGGGTGGAGAGCTGATCGATAATGTATACACACCCAAAGCAACGGCCGAGATTGAGGGTCCAGAAGCAGAAGTAGTGATCGTTGACGAACCCGGCTCACCGAAACGTGATTTGATAGCGCTGCTGAAGCAACCACAGCTTGTGCCACGAAATATCGAAGACTTAACGCTGCGTGCATTGTACATCAGTGTGGATGAAGAGCGTACGAGCGTACCGGTTATGTCCGATCATGTACGGGAACTTCTCGAAGAATATCGGCGTAACGATGAAGGTATTTGATCTTCATATGCGAGTAGATAATTTATTTCATACATTTTATTTTCTCTGGTTTTAGTAAAAACGAGCCCAGATAGTCCCTCTGAAAACGTGGCATCCGGAGGCAAAGGACCAACCAAAACCAACCACGATCTAGAGCTATACGAGAAAGGCATTCCGATGCATGGCGATCTGATGTTTCACTCGTTCATGTGCAAGTTGCAGGAAAATCCGGGTCAAATCTTACGCTACTCGCGCAACGCTGTACCATTGCTGATATCTCCAATCAAGGATATAACGATTCCTCCACAATGTCAATACTGCAAGAGCGAGATGATCTGTGAAGTTCAACTGCTGCCAACGTTGATCGACAAACTGCGGTTCGAGGTGAACGATGAAAGAGCACCGATCGATTTTGGTAACGTTCTTGTTTGGACGTGCGTAAAAAGCTGCTGGGACACCCCGGATAAAATGCGCCAGGAGCTTGTGCTAGTGCAAACAGAGTCTTAAATAATGTAATGCGACAGTTCTGATACCAAATGAACGTTTGCCTTTGGAATAATGCAATGTTTCGTGCATTCGTTTTAACGTATGATATAACCATCGTTTCCTTGAGGCAAAGCACAAGATGAGGCGTTTCAAAAGCGCATCATTAGTACTGAAAATATCGTCAATTGCTGAAACCAGCTTTCCCAGCCAGAAAGCAGCGATAATGGAAGCGTATCAGCATTTTATGTCACACTGTGTGTTGGGAACGGTCGGTAATTCCTGGCCGAAGACAGTTTTAGCGCATTTTATATAAATCATCCAATGTCTCCAGCGTGCGTCTATATCGCAAAGACAGTTAAATAATAATAACTCCTATTCTAAACGCAGTAGATTTAATGTGATAGAACAAACAAACACAGACACGTGCTGACGTGTTAAGCGAAGCGAAAGATTTGCTACCTTCGGTGCAGCTGTGCCGTCCTTACTCCTTGGCGAAATTTAATTTAAATAACACAACACGTGCGCCAGCCGGATATGTTCGCTAAACGCCAAACGATATTACCAATCAGCGACTTCTGTATTGCTAAGCGCAAATCTCGTGCTGCAAACCGGAAAAGCAGCACTAGCTAACTGTTAAAATATGTTTTAAAATCAAGCATACCGGTAGTAGCAGTGAGAAACGTGTGGTAGTAGTTGTAGCAGTGTTAACTATTTTAATCCTACATTTTGAAGAATAATTATGAATTTATTAGCATTTTACGTGTTTACTTCCAATTCTAAATAAACAAAAGAAACTTATGAGCGAATGTTCTTTTTGTCTCTTACTTCCATATACAATTTCAGTGATTCATAATCAAATCAGGATTTTTACCACATTTATTCAATTTAATTTTGTAATCTCCTAAACCGTTCGGTCTCACCAATTTAAATTTATCCAAGGTACACATAGGATATTAGTCCAGCATCTGTGTTATAGGAATCTTGATTTCAATGGACGTCTATTTTGTTGTCAATCGTTGCTGTCAAACATTGCATTTTTGTGTTTCTCATCGCACCAGTGTAGTAATTTCTGCTGTTTCATCCGGCAAGTGATCTTGGTTTCTCGTTTCTAGTAGTGCTCCCAACAAAACTTATTGTATTCTTCAAAAATGAGTTCGATTGGAACCGGTGTAAGTAAAATCCACCAAAACCTACGCCTGCGGCTGCAATGAAAACTGAATTATATCGTTGAGGTTATGGTGGGCGATGGTTCTGTTTGCGGTTGGGAAGTGCTGGTAACTTTTGATTCATTTCTATTCCTCGCGCTTTTCCCAGTATGATCTGTCCGCGTCACAGTTTTCCCCCGATGGTCGCGTATTCCAAATCGAGTACGCCGGAAAGGCCGTTGAAAACAGTGGCACTGTTATCGGACTACGCGGCAAGGATGGTGTTGTTTTGGCCGTGGAGAAGCTCATTACCAGCAAGCTGTACGAACCGGATTGCGGTACACGCATTTTTACCATCGACACTTCCATCGGCATGGTGAGTTTTGGTTCGAATCATCTTAATCGTATCATAAGATTCATGTAAATAACATGTGGGTTTTGTTTGTTTCATTACTCGCCACAGGCTATCAGTGGAATGATCACCGATGGTAGAGCTGTGGTGGACATTGCCCGACAAGAAGCCGCCAGCTATCGGCAGCAGAACAATCGTCCCATTCCGTTGAAGCAACTGAACGATCGCTTGTCCAGCTATTTCCACGCGTACACACTGTACAGTGCGGTTCGTCCGTTTGGTGTGAGCGTCATCCTTGCCTCTTGGTCGGAAGAGAAGGGTCCCGAAATGTACATGATCGATCCTTCCGGAGTGTCTTGCGTAAGTGTTGTGTGCATCATCCCCCGTGGCTTTGGTTTTAATGAACTGTTCATCCGCAGGGATACTTTGGTTGTGCCGTCGGTAAAGCGAAGCAGACCGCGAAAACGGAAATCGAAAAGCTGAAGCTGTCCGAAATGAGCGTCAAGGATCTGGTGCTTACGGCCGGTAAAATGTAAGTCACATTAACACTGTCCCGCTAACGTTCGGCAGCAAGTTTTACCGTTCTCTTTCATCCACAGTATCTACCAAGTGCATGATGAGCTGAAGGACAAAGACTTCAAGCTGGAGCTCAGTTGGGTGTGCCAGGACTCGAAGGGTGTTCACAAAACCGTCCCGGCCGAGGTGTATGCTGCCGCCAACCGGGCTGGCCAGGAGGCCGTCGATGAGGACGATAGTGATAACGAAATCTAAATTAAGGTAGTGTTGCATACATCTATGGTTCGGATTCCGGGCCCCCAGAAGTGGTGGTATAAATTGGTCTTTGTAAAGAAGTAAAAACACATGGTCGGTTAAATTTTTTCTCCTTCTATTTAGATCTATTGCTAAAGAGTAAGTTTCCATACAAATACACACCGATACCATGCCGAATGAAAATGTACGAATGTTATGCAAGAATGGTATCCCACCTGGATGCGACATACATAATACATTCTTCTCCTATCAAGCGAGAGTTGGTGGATTTGGTATCACATTTAAACACTGAAACACAGAATTGTTAAGTCAGCGTATTAGGCTGTGCTATTCTTCGTAATATCATTTGTAGATTTTTTTATCCAAAATCCGTTTAGCAGGTTCCATGTTGAATGGCTTATCCCTGCGCTATCATCGTGGAGGGCGATTTGTAGAGAAGCGAAGCCCAGCAAGACAGTACCACCATCTCGAAGCAAAGGCACAGTTGAAAAACAGCTGGTGAAAAGTAAAAACAAGAAGATTAAACTTCGTTCACTGGTGAGAGGAATCACATTTACGTTGCTTACCATTCTTTTGAACCTGCAGTGTGATGGGAAATTCGCAGTCGGATATACTCTTGCTTACGATGACTCCAATTATCAGTGGCTGTATTCGGCAGAGAATCAATACGGCTTGCAGGACAAAATATTTTCCCTAGAATTGGACGAATTTGTTTTAAGTTTAAATTGTAACATGCCTGGTGTGATCTGAGTATACCATCAATTTAAGATCGGAGTAGAGCGGCGCGAGCATCCGCACGAGAATGTTCAATCCCCACACTCCCAACAGGATGGAAATGACGATCAATGGCACAAAGTACAGGATAATGTGGTTAAAGTTTGGCTAAAAATAATTTCAAAAAGTTTGTTAAAAGTTAACATTCAATCAAACTTTATAAATCTATAATTGATAAAGTTTTGTGTAAAACCCTCTCTTCATACTTACGTAGTCCTCGACAAAAACTACATTCAACGCCAAGAAGAGAGCAGTTTGTACGACCGGTAATTGCATGATAAGCATTCGTACAAAAAGCAATCGATTTCTGCAAGAAGCAAATAGCGTCATTATTACCGTCCTAGATCGTACGTAAACCGGGTAAATGATAACCAACGTACAAGTAATTACAGGCGTGTAAATGTCACTTACTTGGTAACGGAGGTCCGTTTGAAAAGCGGCACGCAGCAGCACAGTGGCGGTGTTCGCATGGAAAAGGTTTGCGAATCGGTCGATTTGATAAGCGCATCCTCTCCGTTGACATATTGCATGCAGAGGCTTGGTTTATGGGGGGCGAAAAAGGAAATATTTTAATAGACTCCCACCGGAACCAACCAACCTCCATTTCCAACTAACCCGAAGAAGACGTAAGCGCAGACCATGAAGTAAACGTGCATTACCGTGTCACACAAGAAAAAGGCACGGGGCACGGCGATGGACACCACGGAGAAGAGGGTTATTAGCTGCAAAAGTGGAGGATAACAAAATAGTATTAAACTGTAATTTGAACGTTCTATCGCAAACATCACTCACGGGGTAGATGGTTAGCAGCAGAACCGACTTGGTTTTGAACTGTTTCGGCGTCCGATGGAGAATATGGTAGGCATTCTTGAAGAAGATACTTATCGTTGCAATGCTCAGTATCACCGTACTAACGATGATCAAAGCGATTGGGTAGTTCAGACCTGTAAATAAAGAAGAGTTAGGCAATGTTATAACTGAATCAGTTTTTGTTCCTTAAATTTGGCCACATACCATCGAGATATTCCTGAACCGTGGGAAGCTTGGTGGTGCACTGATCGGCTGCCGTTACATTTGTTGGTGATAGCGATTCATCGCTGTACATCGATCCGTTAGTATCCATTGTTGGAAAAATTCTGTGAACTTTAAAGAGGTGAAGTTTTTGAAAACCTACTTTGATTGAATCTCTCCACGGTCCTGTTTATTTTTAGCATAACTTTTTCTTTCAACACTCCTCGCCACGTGATCGCGTGACGCAAGAGCAATGAATCTCGAGTTTTATTAATTTCAATAAAACCCATCCTCCGAACGGGTTGAAAACTGGCACTTCTCGATTGACCGATGAATGCAATGGGGATGGCCGTTAATTAACGAAGTGCGATATTCTTCAACGCGCTTCATCCTTATGTTCGATCGCAGTTAATTTCAAGGAACCAATTTTTTAAAATGCGCAAAATACATTAGAGGCGCTGATGAAAATTCCTTCCGTTAGGAATGTTTTATGTTATGAAAGTGGTACGTCCTTTAAACAACTTACGTTTGTTTGAATCTTATCACAATCATTGTGTTGCAAAGGATCCTTTGCTCAGGTCCTTGACAAAAACCCGCCGTACATGGAAATTTGCCCACTGAACTAGATGTAAAAGAAAACGGTCACTCTACCGTGACCCTGTCTTCGTGCTACCCATCACCGGTGGAGCAATAGAGCATGGGGCTAAGCACACTATTTAGCAACTGCATGTTGCGCGTTGTTCACGGCAAATACGCGTTCAGGTGTTATATTTGAACGCGAAGCCTAACTTAACCCGCTAACGAGCAAACTCCCGCAACTGCTTATTTCTGTTCATTTAAACGGTTTTGGTTTTTTCAAACGTTGCGCCACTTGTTTTTATTTTCCAAATCCTCCTTTTTAAGTGCTTTCTGTGTGCTTTTGCATGCCGCAATATGGGCGGTAGACTTTGGTCAGAAAATCTTCTGGTAACTGGCTTATGAGGTCATTACCACCGCAGCTTACAGGAAATTCAATTTATGTTCCTTTGTTGAATTCCGTCCAGTGTGAGAGGATTCCGGTTTTTTAAAAGCAGCCAAACGACCTTGTACTATAAGAAAGAGTTCGTGTGGCGTCCGTTATGCTCTTTATCATTGGTATCTTTTTTTTGTGGTCTCTGATATATTTGAATCCATTTATCACTTCATTAGCATAAGTATGGCTAGTGAGAAAAAGTGTTCGAAAAAGAGACATATGAACCGGTCAAGTACATAATTATAAAAAAAAACAAAATTTTACACTCAAATGACCATAATCTGCTCCTTCGATGAACATTCATCAAGTCTGATTTATCACATACTGATGATCATCTAAAAAGGGGAAAAATGATTAAGTTTCACCAAGGTATGGGCAAGGATATATAATTAAGACCTCCACAATCGAGTTGGAAAAAGGAAAATGAAAATCCTGAAGAACAAGCGAAACATGATGTGTGACCCACGGAGGTAATGGGGTGAAATAAATACCACGGATTTTTTAGTGACGCAACACCGGCGACCCATCTCATCCCGCCAGGCATGATTCGCATCGTCAGGTGCGCTTTTCGATGCTTCCCCAAGTCAAGGTCGCCGCGTCCGAAGCGGCATTTTGCGTATAGCTTCCGAACGCGTACTTCCCGTGGGCCATGAGTAATATCAACATGCATGCGCCAACGGTCGACGTGGTAGGAGGGCGTTACTGGAATCGTGACACGATCGGTCCCATCGTCGTTCAATCAATGGCAAAGCATTGGAAGCAGCGCGCATAAAGGCGCACGACGACCTCCCAAAGGTCATCTAATGGGCCGTTCCGTGGCCGGTCCTTCGGCGGTGGCGTACGATGTTCTTGAGCATTGTCGATTCCATATATTAATTCCTTCACCGAAGCGGTTGCTTTTGCGACTGAACTCTTTTTATTTCTCAGCTTTTGAAACTCTTCGGGTGGGGTTTTAAAAAAATGATGTTGGAAAAATTCATTTATTAGGGTTTTCGTTCAAGCTCGATCGAACGATCGAGAGACGGCGAAGGGTGATTTGGAAGTTTTCAAAGTTTCTTCGTTTGCCCTCCTCGTTTCATCCGGACGATCCCAAACCGTGCGGCAGGCTTTTGGGGCTGGCAAAGCCTGGGGTTTCGAAAAATCAGTGTCAGTGTCTTTTTTCAAGCTTCGTAGCGCCTGGTAGCATGGCATTTACCCAACGCCACACAACCTTGAAACGATTCGCGCTCGAGATATAAAGAAGTGGCGTTAGATAGGTGTTGTTGGCTTAGCCACTATGCTACAACGTATTTATCCAAGCGCGGACGGTTTGTGCAAGCTCCAACCCTCTGGTAGAGCTTAGATGTGATGGGGAATTTAGTTTTGAGGACATCGAAAGTCTCTTATGAAACGTGCTGTTAAAAACAGTGTAGTAAAACAGCTACACAAACAACGATTCTCAAATCGGGGCTAAATTTTAGATTGACATCATTCTCTTATTACTACAACGTGAGTCCATGGATTACAAATTGGATTAATAAAAATAAAAATCAATGAAATTTAAAATAACTCTTGTCGTGAGAAAAGGTTTAGCATGTCCTTTTACACACGATATACCATTTTTTGTGTAATCAATTATGTGAAAGGAGTTCGTCCCCAATCCATCAAACACATGACGGTAGGATCAGGTTTCATCCTTGTGGTTCATCCAAAGCACGACAAACAGGAGCCAATACATTACAATGCCAAAAACAGGAGCCCTAAGAAGTGTGCTCCATGATGACCTGAACTTTAGTTTCTTTTCGTTTTGATTTGAAAAAAAAAACAGTATGAACAATTTAAACCTTTGAAGCGCTATCTTTTAATCTATGTAATTAATCATCCCGCGGCGGCGGCGACCATATGGTAAATGTTGGAACTTATTTTTCCATCAGTCGCCTGGTTGATAGAAAACATGCATTTCTCGTTGTCACGATTAGATCGATTGCATAATTTATCCGCACACTCGTTGTCCCACAGATTGACCGGTTCACCTCCGTTGGCTTTAATAACAGGTGTATCCGTCTCGCTATCTTTTGGTATAAAATTGTGGCCCAACACGGGCCGAGACAATCATAATTTCCCACCTTGCGTTAGTCTGGTTGACCATTAGATTGGGGGCTCATATAGCGAGGGCATCGAAGCGAAAGTGCATGCCATGCCATACCACCGGAGCGCCGGTGAGATTACTCAACATGGGTTGTGGGTCATTTGGGGTCTGCTCCGAAAGAACAACAACGACTGAGCACGTGCAACCAAACGTAAGCCGCGGTTGGATGCAAAGTTTGCTGGCACACACGACGAGGAAAAACTGGCTTCCGTAGGCTCACTTTTCTAACACGCGGTTTAGACACGGTCTTAGCGGATCATGCTTAGATAATACTGGATCTCGGTGTCCCTCTGCACATAAAAAGAGCTTTGAGACGGCCAGCATCCCCCATCCCAGCCAACCGTTGCATGATGGATGCCGGGGAAACCCGTTGTGGTGGTGGTTGGAGACACACTAACGATCGTTTGTGTGGCTGCTGTTTGCGCCTTCGAACACACCGAGCTCTTATGTCATCGTCTTCTTGATCGCGCCGAGATCAACAGGAACACAACGTCCTCTTGGGCGGTTGCACAAAATCATTTCAAACACGGTACAACGTTCGGGGTTCGGTAAACACTATGACACTAAGAATGTTTGAATAATATTTTTTAATTTTCTTCAACACTTTCTGGACATAGGTTTTCCTTTAACTATCGTTAAATTGCTTCAACTCACCAATAAAAGAAAAACGTGTTTATAACAAAAGTAATAGAAAAATAAGACCAAAAGCACACTGGCTCTCCTTGTAACGGATGCCTACGAAACGCTAGATGCCCGGTTTCGAGGACCGTGCGGCATCAGCACGCAATTCGCAATACACCGAACCGGATCGTGCGCGACTTGGCCAAAGACTGTTTGCTGCTCGCGAGCTTCTCGTCGATCAAACCCCACGCCGGTACCATTCAACCGTATATACGCTAGAAGCATGAGACTATTTTAGTACACGCGCTCTTTTTCCCTCTTCTCTACGCGCATGTGCTCATCATGTAGTAGACCGCGGAGTGGAGCCGCTGTTTCTCAACGTGCGATCGTCAACGACGAGCTGTAGGGCATGGCGTCCATCTCGCGTGGTCGAACCGCGGGTTGCGCGGATTGTTTGCAAACAATGTCGAAGCTCCCGCAAGGCACGGATGTACGCTGGCACGCTCGACTGTTTGCTCATCATCGGCAGGTGCGCCTTTTTTGGGTTGTACGATAAGCTGCTTGTGGTTTTTCCTTTACCTTCTGTGTGGGAAAATTATGTGTAACATGATTTAAATTTTCTTTAAAGCTGTCCATTTCACTTTCTTGTCTTTATTGCTTCACCTGAAGGTTTTTAACAAAAACAAGTCAAAACGTGGTTTAATTTTCCAACACAACTTCGACGAACACATTAACTAGCATGATGTTCCACCAACCCACATTTAAAAAAGGAAAAAGAACGTATTCTTTGAGTATCCTCTTTCAGCTTTCTTTCAATTTTTAATGATGCACCACAAATGCACACTTTTGTTAGCAACATATCAATTGCACATTTGTTCAACTTATTGTATGCAAATAGGATCATACTTGAAACTGCACGTCCATTCCTTTCACTGTTGATGTGGAAAAAATTGAATTTTTATTTGAACAAAATTACTCTGATAATATTTTATTCAAATATATATCCGCATATTCTGAGGCGTCGCTCAACAAACGTGATTGAAGCATTGTTTATCTATTATTTTTCAACCTTGACTAAACTATGCCACGAATCCATCATTTCGTACTCCTTCCTTCTCCTGGGTAGTTTGCTCTGTCGTATAGAATCGGTAGGAAAATACCGACACAAGCCCAATCTGGACGAGAATGATCATTTGCTTTAAAACTGCAAATATAAGAAAATTAGTTTTCAAATTGTGGATATAATAAAGGCATGGGATTTTTTTTTTTGGGAACTTACTATTAAAGTATGCCTTCGGTTCTCCTGCGATGGTACATTCGAAGGTCAGGAAATTGTAAATCAATTCCAGTATGATGATCTGCGGTTTCGTAATGAGCAGAACCAACTGCAGCAGGAAGAAGCGTTTCTGCAAAATGGCAAAATGGCTATTTTAGTAAAATGAAACACGTGGAAAGGGCTTTCATAATGGATACTCACAAATATAGGATTATCCGGATACAACGGTGCGACCGTTTTGATGAACGAAATCGACGATACAACGTAGCACACGATCGAAGCAATGACAAACGGTAAAATGTAATAGAACACGTCGAAAAACAAATTCTATGGGAAAGAAATGTATAAGTTCGATTTCATACGGATGCATATTTAAATCATACCTTATCGAATGTGAATATGAGAAGTTGGATACTGGCCACGATGCTGTTATAAATCGGAAACTGTAAGATGCCGATTCTTATCGCTTCTAGCTGTTTTCTACAAGAAAGGAAGGGAACGTGCGTTTACGGACAATGTTTTGCCATCGGGATTGAACTGTTGAAACTTACTTCCTGTCTAGAATGAATCGAAAACACGGACACACTTGCGGAGCATCCAATTGCTTGCTTTCGTACAGCGCAATGATGACCGAATCTCCACCAACCGACTGTTTTAGGTAGCGGAAAAACACCAATATGCACCAGCAGAACGCTACGAATGGGACGATGTCGCAGACAACGGCCACATGGGGCAGCAGTAGCGCCAACACGCTGAACGTGACCACGATCTGCAAATAAAAATAAAGCAAGTGAGATAAAATGTGTTGCTCCGTTTACCCAGACCAGACTGGTCGCCCCAAAGCTTACCAAATAAACGGTATTTGCAATCATTAGCACCATCACTTGGTCCTTTTCCGTGTGCTTCTTAATCAGCCGCATCACTCGAACGAAGACGAACGTTACCCACAGCCATATGATGCTCCCGACGGTAAGTGACAATATCAAGGAAAGCCTATATTCTAGGCAGAAAGGTAACATTAATTGCCACACAGAATAACGTGAAGATATACTTACCACTGTAGTAAAGTTCCAGTGGAGGTAGATAGGTTTTGCAGGCGAACGTCTCCACGCGGTAAAACTCGTCCACGGTGTTGTTCATTTTGAAGCTAATCTTTCCGATCGTGGTGATGTTACTGGACGTCTGCCTACGAATGCAAAAGCAGCATGCGAAAGCACAATAATTGGAGCGTGCTAGCCGAATCTTTTATCAGGACCAGATAGCAGATTAAAACAAACACTATGCCAATGATCATGAAGTGTGTGAATTGGACTGGACTAGGGCTGGAAGATTAAGTATATACGAGACCGTAAAGATAAGATCCTCAGCATTGAACTTGATCAAACACCTCAGCCAATGCAGAGAATTTGTGTTTATCCGGTTGGTTGGTTTATCTTTGTTACCGGAATTTAATTATGTTTTTCTTTATCTTTTAATTGTATAGCGAAAGTGTCCTGTATTGAACGTAGTAATTTGGGGGAAAATCTCCTCAGCGTACCTGTTATCTTCACACGAGACGCGACTCACAGTCACGTTTGTTACTATCGGCGTTTTAATTGATTGATAATTTATTCTCCTCCGGCAACAACGGACCAATCCAGACTGAGCGTAGCTTGGAGTCTTCTACCCCCTTTTTAAAGCATGGCGCCCATTTCCAACGGTTGAAGTGCTAAACGGCAAGCAAAACATGTGGTATCAAAGTCCACAAATTTGATGTTTCAATTCTATATTTCCAGATCAGCCAATGAATGGTCGAGTGAGGGCTTTACTAACGTTAGTATCTTCTTTGTCGAAGCTGTTTCCAAGAGAAATCCTTGCAAGCTAAGCTACACGTGTTTGGTTCTTGTTTGTAAAAACATTGTTTAGCTTGATCTTTATTATAGTCATTCCAAAATAATTCATACAATTTTACATTCTTAGCTCTTTCTGTTTTATTCGTTTTGGGTTAGTATTGAACAGAATAATTTAAAAATAATCTTACGTAAAGTTCTACCTATAAAGCTTGCAGTGTTGCTACACAACATATGAACAGGAATTACCCGAGAACGTCCCTGAAGCCATGGCGTCTATATTCTCTTTTACAAGTTCCCATGCTTCGGAGTCCACAAAGCTTTTTCTTCGTACGGAAACCTCAGTTACACAGCGGATATGGAAACAAATTACAGGTCAACCTTGTTGTTTAGCGCCGTATAGCCGACTGGAATCTCCTTGAGCTCCGTTTTGAGACAGAGAAATTCGCTACACACGCACATGAGCGCTGTGCAGACGGCGTTCAGCATCCACCAGCCGATGGTCGATGGGAAGGCCTCGTTGTACCACCAGCAGATCACCAGGTGTATGACGTGGAAGGTAAAGCTAAAATCCAAGCACAGCTTTGTCCGCCGCACAATAAACCACAGCAACCCGGCACCGACTAGGGAGTTGAGTATGAAGGCGACAATAACCAATCGCCCACCGAGATCGGTTACGTGTATTTCCTGTAGGGAAGGCAAAGAACTCCATTACCACAAGGTTTTGCTTCATCCCAGCTGGCGGCGACTTACATGATACTCGAAAATATGATCCAACGTATGGTTTGCTTCGGCAAAAAAGTCCATCACGTACATGATCGACCCGAGGCTTACGTACAAAAGTGCTTGCATTGCAATGATCTGTGTGATGAGCAGGTACGGGTCCCATTGCGTGTTGCGAAACGTTCCTGTTAGTTTCTTCATCCTGGTGATCCTGATCGACTTCTGAGCAGGTGGCGTAGACGAGGTGATAGGCACATTCAATCGATTGCAGATCAAATCAGGGCTTTATCCGTAGCGAAACACAATCAGGACCACTAAACATTTACACACTGCACAAAGGATCGATTCGACAACATCTTGGGAAATCGAATGGAAAGTTGCGCTTGTTGTTTTCCGATTCCGAAGACGTTTAATCATCCACGAAAATAATCTGTGCTGTCAAGAAAGCTGTCAGTTGTTCGTGTGTCAAAAGAGGCGGCGAATGTAAACAATAGCAAATTGCTGTGCCGGAAAAATGTGCTGCAAACGGTGACTAAACTAATTCGGCATATTAGTATCAAAATAGAACAGGACTTCCCAGCTTTCCAAACCTATCAGTAAGTGTTTAAAGTGTTATTCTGCTCTACGGTTTTTGTTTTGGTTGTTTTCGCAGGTGCATACATACGAGAAACAAATATTTTACCACAAAAAGTCATTCCAATGATTTCATCACAACTCGATCAGGTCCAATCATAATCCGGAAGAACAAACATGTTTTATGCTTATCATCTCCATCTCGAGAGCCTTTTACCTTTTCAGGTGAATCGGCACAATCAGTTCCATCCGTGCGAGAAGTGTTAATTGATCTGTTTCTCATCTTTTCTCTTGTAGGGGGCAAAGTTCGATAACGCACAAAAATGGAAGTAACGCTAGCAGCTGGTGAACATGTAGTACCGGAAGTCAAATATGAATGTAAGTTTCTTTGCCATGTGTAAAACCCGTTATTTCATGTCCTTTCGCTTGATTGTTCCCTATAGATTTGGACCATACGGCGGACGTACAGTAAGTTCTTGGCGATGAATTGTGATTGATGGATGAATAAAATAAATGTGTTTTTTTTTTCAGACTACACGCCTGGGGTGAAACACTACAGGAAGCCTTCGAGCAGTGTGGCATGGCAATGTTCGGACACATGACCGAGCTGTCCACGGTGGAGATAAAGAAGTGTTACCAGATCAAAACGGATCCGACGGATGATGTCGATAATCTTTTGTTTCGCTTTCTCGATGAGTTGTTGTTTCTGTTTTCAGCGGAGCCATTTTTAATTTGCAAGAAACTGGAGATAACCAAGTTCGATTTGGAGCAGTTTACGATCGAATGCAACTGCTATGGCGAAGAGTTTGATCTCGGGAAGCATCCGCAAGGCACTGAAGTGAAGGCTATAACGTATTCAGCAATGAAAATTTATTCCACTCCAGAGCACGAAAAGAATGAAGTGTTTGTAATAATCGATATTTGAATAAATTGTTATCGACCAACGTACGCTAAGACCAGTGGGAGTGACAGACTTTATAAGTTAATCATGATCATTTCGTTCTTTATGAGACAATGGAATTGAAATGGGACTTTCTAAGGAAGTAATTAGTGTGTTTTAGTGAAAATCTTTGGACGATCGTAATAAACTGTTCAAATTCCAAAGGGTTCCAAAAGATGAACAGTAAACGAAAATAATTTGGCTTTAAATAATTTTAAACTTATGACTGATTCACTCCAATCAAGAGCGGTTTGTTGTGATTTCCAAATGTCCTTTTAAATCCTTAGAAACCAGTTTGAAAAAGTTGATTTCAACCCACCATCAACCTGGGTTGGCCGTACAATTTGCACGTAAAATCATGCGATTACGCCACAGTATAGACGGAACCCCGCCGTAGGTGATAAATGTGTCAAAAGCTGCTTGATATGAACCTCCCTTATGTTGTATCCACCTTGGGTTGAACATAGCGGATCCGTCGATCGGTCAGAATCGGACAGGCGGACAAAGCGCGGAAGACCGTCGAAAAGGCAAGACGTTCTACAGGAGGTTTCGTAGACGACGGATATCTGTGCAACGTAGTTAGTGAGATAAGAAGAAGAAGAGGCGCACCCGTCACCCACCTTCATGGACCTCTAAATTGTTGCATTGGTCCATCGGTTTTCAGCCGATCGGAATATATTTATTTCTGTGCCACCAAGAAGGAATGAACATTTGCGTTCAGAAAAGCTTTTTTTCGTCGAACGCTGATTGATAAATTGATTGAAAAATACTTCCCTTAGAGGACGCAAAAGAGAAGAGCCCGGCCGGGAGGAGGGTGTGCGTGTGTGGCGTGAAAAAGGCGCAAGTGGGCAATGGTAGTCGACTGCGCGACCGATAATGGTTACGGTGTATGAATGATGGTGGAAAATTATAACTAGTGCAACAAAAGGCACAGACGAACGCAAAAACCCGCTCGCCGTCGCCGCCGTTGCGGCTAAAAAGAAGAACATGTCTGAACCGAAAAAGTCAAATCGAGCGTACGGTGTGTGTGCATATGCGGCGTAGTAGAAATTGTTGAGAAGTGATTAAAGATTTCATCATCGAAAGTGCCAACGGTGCACGCACCAAATTGCTTCGGAAGCAAAAAGGCGGAAGGATCCATCACCGCTAAGCAGCCCAGCCCCGGCGAAGGCCACACGGGACGTAATTCGGCAGATAGGGCAGACACTCCCGCACGGTATGCACGATATATATTTTTATTTTAATAATCTCCACAGAGCTTCCGTTTGTCTAGCGATTATATTTCCCCGGGTCCCCAATCCATGAAGGTTCATGGCGTCATGGCGAATGAATTGTCAATCTTTTCCATTGAGGAAAGGTGTTTCTTCTATCATGTCGACTGAAAGCCGGGCGAGGCAGCAATAATAATGGCGCGCGCTCGTCTCTCGGCGAATTGAACGCGCTGATCAACTTTTTTGAAGAAAAGCATCGCGAAGAAGACGAAGCATAAACTGGTCGTCGTCGTCGTCGTCGAAGTTTTGTGGCAGGTTTTTGTTTCTTTTCTCCTAAAATATTTTTCAGTCGCCACGGTGAGGGCAAAGGCCTTATTTAGGCTGGGTTGCACTTGATGGTCACGTTCGCTGGCGCTACTCAGCAGGGCACCAATATTTTCACGATAAAACCTATCCGGCATGTACGCTTATGGTGTCGCACCGTGCATGAACATGATGATAGTGGTGTGAACCGTACATCCCCTGTTGTTTTCCCCAACAACAGTGGTCTGCCATTTTTGCAAATCTCCACATCATCGCGAGCTCCACCATTCAAATAGAATAGCCCAATGTTCTCGGTCAAAGTAGGCGATTGATGACCGGTCAGTTGGAGCCACAGGATGCCACGATTAACGAACTTATTGTGGAAGAATTTCCTATTCCACACTCGATAGTCAAAGTCCCGGGACAACTAGTAACATAAAAATCGGCTTTCTTTTCATATTCGCTTCCTTCGCGTTTCGGCGTTCACTTTTTCCTTCCCCTTCTAGCCTTCCTTTTTTCCTTAATATTTCATACTAGTTATCTCCTTCCTGCTCATGTGAGTAATAAAAAGGAGCTTATGCATCGCAGCACAGCAGCATGCCTTGCGTTAATTGCACAGAAGGAGCAAGGATAAGGCTTTCTCCTTACGGCGTGCTGGCGTCGCTGCCGGAACGGTTTAAAATCATCGTACCGCCAAGGGGTCCCAGGGAGTAGGGATTCCCTGGCCCTGGGGTGTAGTGCTTGATGCCGTTAACGCCAGGACCAACAGGAACCGAAGGAAGGGAGCAGCTCACATACAGTGACACGCCGACCATTAAAGGAGCCGTATCGCGGAGCAGAACATGCCTGAATGAAGCGGAGGTCTCTTTGCAGGAAAACCAGAGAGCTTATGTGTGTGTGTGATTATATGTATGGGTATGAGTGCGGGATGTACGCGGTTGTTACAGCAAAATATCTAGCAATGGCTATTGTGCACACTCCGCAAGATCAAATGAGAGCGAGGAATATGTTTCGGTTCTGCCACTGTTAGCGCCCTCCGACGATGCGTACGCATTATGTTGCTGCGGCTTGCTCGGTATGAAATGTGTTAAATAGCATAAAATGTTTCACTTTTCTCTGTTCCTTCGCGGAATGATACGCCACGGCCCATCTTTCGCTGGGTCAATTTTCTTCTTCCACAGGTAATGTTTTTCGTCGCATTGGCATTTGACGGCTACCCCTAATTCTCCATCCCCGGTGTATGTGTGTGTTGGCGAAGGCGCCTGCTAGGCAAAAGCCACCACCACATTAAGGGATGAGGAGGACCCCGGGTATTCCTGGTGCCCTCCGACACAACGAGGAAGTCCTCACGACTCGAGAGATAGGAATGATCATAAAAGCAACACCCGAGAAGGGTCGTCGCGGTATACGGTGGGGTTGCCCAAAAGCCAATTGAATGGCTTTAAATTTCCTTTTCAGACGGGGTACGCCATTGCATGGAATGCTGTTTGCGGACGATGATATAATCGTGGCAAGGATGCCCCGACAAAGATATTTCCGATGGGTCATTTAATCGAATGGTTTAAGGTCGCGGCCGCTGATGATAACAGTGCGTGTCGGGTTGGATGCAATGGGTTATTTTTAGCCTACTCTAATTCGTGCTGTTGGTGCGAAATGTGTAGGCGTCGCAATTCGTTCTTTGCAATCCTAGCAAGCGACTACGCAGTCGATTTGGTTAAATGGCGTGGGGTCTTTCGTCGGGTGAAAAAGCTTCGTCCAAACGCGCGCGTGGCGTCCGCAGAAGGTAGGCGTGTGTATACGTGCAGGAATCGCCGTCGCGGCTTTCCAGCGGTCCAACATTTGGTGGCGGGTTCGCGGCCGTTTGAATGGAACAGATGACGATCGATAGTGGAAACGGCGAACTAACGGCGTGCAAGGGTCGCTGGAATATGTTTTCCCTGTATCTTGTTCCATCTCTCTCTGGCTCTCTCCTTTAACTCGTTGAGAAAAAAGCACGCAGAAAACAGGATTGTTGTAAGGGGTGTCGGAGGGAACGAAGAAGGAGATGAAACGGAACGGCGGAGGCCACTTTTGTTGTCATTGCCATATGTTGTATGCTGGTATTCGTTCGATGTTGGTTCCGCAGTTTGACAGTTCGCCTTGCTGCTCTCTCCCTCTCTCGTAGCGAGGTGTTGTGTTTAGTACCATCTCACCAACACAAGCGCACTCCACGGTTGCTCGATTATTTTGACAGTTATGCTGCTGCGAAGCGCGCGCATTAAACATCAACATCGTACACAAATCGACGATCGAATCCCCCTAGAGGAAGGACCTCGACTAAACTGTCACTTTTTCAAATTAAAACTTCCGTTGGTCGGTATTGATGCAAATCGTCTAAATTGCTGGGTATGACTAGCTGTAGTAGATCCTCGTTAAATCAGTTATCAATTATCCAGTTTGATGAATTTGTTACATAATACTTTCACTCGTTGTTAAGTGAATGTATTTGGAAAGCGCAACAAATTTCCGCGCTCTGGAAAAAAGGTATTCAATTTGTGCAACTAGAAACCCAATCGTGCTTACTCAAAAGCAACTGAATGGAAGGGGCGAATGCAATTGCAACTCGAAAGCGAATCCTGTCATCTGCTCTATTTGTGATAGAGACCACCAGTAGTTGTAAGCAGCTACAATGGGCCGAAGGCACGATGTGCGCTGCATAAGCACATCTGCCACCAGCTTTTCTGCATGACGGGGAAGTCCTTTTTCTTCCCTATGCCCACCATAAAAGGTTCCGTTTTCTCGCCCTCCTTTGCAGTAATGCAACAATGCGTAACTATAGCGTCTTATCCTTAGCCGCTTCGTAGACGTACGGACGAGGACAAGCAGTGAAGCTTGTGTAAAAAGGGGGAAATTAAGGAAGAGGAGAGTAGGTAAAAGTCACGTTAATTTCTTCCTGTTGCAGTCACGGGGAAGCGAAGCGACCGAAAAATGCAGTGAAGCGTTGTTCCTTTTCCAGAGCATGTTTCTGCAGGGAAACCTTTTTTTCAACCGTTGAAGGTTTTTGTTTCCTTTTTGGCTACGTTACCCTGTTGTTTGAAATTTGACTGCGTCAAGTTTATTTGCTGCGGTGTGTTTTTGACCAGCCAACCCCAGCGGACAACAGCAACGCGAGCTGCCAGTCGCGATAACAGTCGACGAAACGATGAAAACGATGAACGTTGGTATCTTGTTGTTAATCGATTGACTGAATCCGCGATTTGCACGAACACACCCGCAGCGGGTTGAAGACGGCAGCGAACGAACACACCATCCCTTACGGCACTGTGCCCCCGCGAGAAGATAGGCAGATTTTGCAGCATAACAGCAGCAGCAGTTCTAGGTGAAGTTTGTGACCAGCAACAACAGCAGTAGGCAAAGTCGAATCCGTGCCCGAGCAGGCAACATTGAACGGAAACAGTAACCTACGGAACGATTGGAAGAGGTCCCTTTTGACACCAGCAAGTCGGAACCGTCAAATCGAACCGCGGCGGTGCGTGCGCCATCAGCAACAGTCAGGCGGCCGAGTTTTAGGGCAGAGCGAGACGACAGAAAAACGGAACAACAGCACAGCACACACACTGTGTGCCCTGCTGTTGTGCGATCGAGGAGGCCTCGTGTGTTTCTCTATATCGTACTGCATCTCTCATACACGGCACAGAATCGACGAAGGCCAAGGCAAATGCGAGAGCCCGCGTCGTTGTGTCAGCAGCATTCACGGGACGACGAGGGTACACGCTCTTTTACTTTCGATAGCTGCCGGACAGTAGGGCAGACATTTTTCCTGCACGTTGTGCCGTTGTTGCAAATCAGGGAATTGTGAAAATGCCCCGTGTGCCTGCCCTAGGCCGAGGGAAGAAACAATAAGCGCGTAGGCAGTGAACGTAGTAGGTGCTGTTGTAGTGCTCCCTGTTGTTAGTTCGTGAAGGCAAAGGAAATCCCATGTGCTTTGTAGGCGGATTACTACAGACGAGGTTGCTCACGGTGGCAGTTTTGCTGGTGACGGAAAAGACCCTTTCAGTGCGAAGTGCGCGTAGTCAGCAGACGTCGCCCGATTGTCGAAATCACGGTCCATCACCGTTGACTCTCGGTAAAGCATGGTTAAGAACTGTTTCCGGCACCTTACTCCCGTACGTCGAGGTTGCGAGCTGTGCTCGAGTGTTCGTTTGCTCCATTAATGCTGCTCGCCTGTGCAGGCAGGAAGTGTACGTGGTTGTTGTGGTGGTTGCTGCTGCTTCTGAATTTTCTCGACCTGTACCGCAAGGGATCAGCGATTCATTCATTGGGGGGAGTGGGTGGCACAGCATGCAATTAGAGTTTTCTGCTGAACGAACACGATGTGTTCTGCTGTCGACCGAACCAGCAACGTATGCGCTGCTGCGTCTTCTTCTGCTGACACAAGTCGCAATCGAAGCTCAACGCAATGTCATCCCGTCCGGGAATGGGCAAAGTGACAGCTCGGCGGTGGAGCTGCTGATCAGCAGATAGAAAACCGTCTCAGCAGCCTTTGCTTGCTGTCGAGGGCAGAGAAATTTTTCCGATTAACCGGCGTTGTGAAAAGTGTTACTATTGGGGGATGTTTCTTAACTTATTGGCAACGTGATAGTTCGACTTCCGGCCATCACCCCATGAAGAGCTGCAGCTTCGGAAGCTGTCACCAACCACATTCATGCAATCGGAATGAAATTGCGTTGAAACAGGTCACCTTCGTTGGATGGCAATTAACATCGCTTGGAAATCACGTGTGAGTATTTAGTTGAGGGTTAAAATCAAAGCTTTAAACCAATATGATGGGATTTATATGTTCCCTTAGTACACAGTTTTCTTTTCCTTTGAAGCTCCAACGAACGACAGCAGTATTCAGTTTGCTTCGGCGAAGAAGACATGATGTTTTATCTTGGTTGCCGGCCGGTCTACTTACTGGGTACTCCTTGTTACTTGCTTCAATTTTCCACATCCAGAGAGGGAATAGAAACATTGAGAGAGTGAACTACCAACAAGGATATGGTGGAACCCGATGAACCTGGTTTCAATCAACTCCCTACACAACACACCCCATCCTGTAGGGAGTCCTGCTTTTGGGCCGCGTATATCGTTTCGATTGCAAGGGTGAAGAAGTCTTGTGGAAAAGAAAACAGAATCACGGCTCCCCCTCCCCTGGCCTATCTGATCCGATTGCATGGCTAAGGAAAGGGCCAATCGCGTTTTGGGCAAGAAGAGGTACTGGGTGCATCAGAATGCAGTCACAACGCAATCGGTCACAAATACACGCTCAAGTGTGCACTACACCGGCCGTGGCGCGGCTCTACAGACTGTATGTGTTTGTAGCACAAGAGGCGCACACGGAACCCGGCACATACGAGCGGCGGACACACAACAGGCAGGGACCGGACCACCCTTTCTGATTAGAGTTTATGTTCTTCTCCCCCTGTGTGTATTTTGTTGTTGTTGCTCTTGTTCCTTCGTATGCTCTGTTTAATTTACCCATCGAGACGTCAAATTGCCGATGCGGCGACGTACCGCACGATGGAAGCAATCCGTGTGAGCTGCAGGCTGCCACGGCTCTCAGTGTTGCTCCGAATTCGCCCTAACCCCGTGGGTTTTTGGAAGGTTTCGGATCTAGCTCGTTAAACATTTTCCCACTTCATGGTTGGGGTCTGGATGTCCTTTCGTTTTCGCTTCACATCCTTCTGACAGCTCTGTGGCGTAATGGAAAAGGTCTCATAAAATCAGGATCACATTTGGGTACAGTTCCTTGGCCATATAGCACCATATTTTCACGACCATCCTCTCCCAGTCTGATATTGGTTTCGTTTCCTTTCGCCCTTGATTATGCTTGCGCGAGCACATCATCTACGGATTATTGTCTTCGATGTGGAGAGCAGTGCCGGAAGCGGTGGACATTTTTTTGGTCTGAAAAAGTCCCGATTTGAATGGGGTTCAATCGAACGGAAAATGGATTTAGTTTCAGCGATATTATTTTTCATTCTAGTCTCTTAAGCTCCCCATACGATACGAAGAGGGGGCTTGATGAGGGCTTGGTCGTTCTTGCGTCCACCCGGAGCCCGCACGGTAGCCGGACGGGTTAGCTTTCGTTTAAGGAAAACATTGTGTCGGGGACCTTTGTAAAGGTGTAGTGCCGTGTGCGGCTTCTTGTTGTACTGTAGTATCAGTTACAGGAGGCTTACTCGTTTCGCAGCTCGCGCGCATCAGCACAGCAGCACACCACGAATACACATCGCGAGTCTCTCTCGGTGGCCACGAAAACTCTCGCGGTTCGGTGCTACAACATTCGCGGTCCATTTGTGTCGTCCCGCATGTGTATGCGAGAGCAGCAGCCGCAACGAGTGCGTAGAACGAGAGCAACAACAGCAGCAGCAGTTCGTCACTTTCATAATTGACAATGCGATTTGACGCATGGGGGGCATTTAAAGCCAAATTGGGGACTTTAAATCCACCTCGCTGCTTACCGATTTCAAACAATCGTTAAGTTCCTTTCACCTGTAGGAAGGGAACTGGGATGCGAGGGAATCTCGTGTCGGGGGCAATTCCGGATCCCATCGGTATCGACATTCAAGAAAACATAAATTTTCTACGCGCCATTTAGCAGCAGCAGTAGCAGGAGCAGCAACAGGAACAGCAAGAGATCTGTCAATTGTCAGGTGACAGACAAATCAAAGTGACAGCGGTAGCAATAGCAGCAACTAAAGCAGGACCAATTTAGTGGTTCTCAAACTATAAAACAATTTAACAAACATTTGAAGCTTAATTTAAATTCTAAGGATCGATAGGTGGAAGAATAATTTCGTTTCGTACCACTTAATCTCTTTTGCCTTCCTCGTCCGATTGATATTACTTTGGAAGGAAAAGGATACCGAGCAGTAGAATACTCATGACTTTAAGAGTATGTATAAACATTTTTGTATTGCATCGTTAGTGAAACTGTAGCAAATTATGAAGACTCGCTCGATTAAAATCTGCCACCATGCATAGGCTCCCTTTGAGAATCACTGACTCTAAAGCTGCTCTTGGTAACCATCTCATTGCGGACATGAATGCGAAACTAAAAAAGTTGGTTACTTTAATCTGAACCATCAACAAGGATCCTCAATAATTCTAAGTGGGGGTAATCGATATGTAATAAGAAGCCAATGGCAATGAAAAATTATGGCTTTTGTACCGTGCGGTTCTGGAATATCTGGACTTTGAACGCCACCAAAAGGCAGATCTCGCACATTGATGTTTGCTCTATTATTCCCCGTCGCGATTTGGGATCTTCCACCACCCCTAGTTGTAAAGCACGATCCGTTCAACGTGTGTTCGAATCCGTTTCCTTTTCGATCTGGTTTCACATCCCGCAGCTGCGGGAATGAAAACTTCTTCCTTTCGTTTTTCCTTTCAGCTATGCTGCTTGACCCACCTCCCGTCGTTTGGCCGGGGTGCGTCTTCGTGGTGGAGTTGTGTGAGAATTCTCTTTTCCTGGGTCGTTGACGATGCTCTCCGGGTGTTACCTCATCCCGATACCGCTTCTCGCCTCTGGCTGGTCGTTGTTTTTGGTTGATCCTGACTCTCAAGAGCAAGGATTCATAGCGTCCCATCATTGGAGGACCCTAGTGTCCATGAACAGTTTGTGGACTGAGGTGCCTACTGAGGATACATTCGTAGAACAATCAAGCCATTCCGGGTGTTTTCGAGTTGTTGCCGCATTACGCCCAATGGAGTCGATGGTACCGAATTGATCGCATATTTCTATCCTTTTTACAAACAGCATAAACTGCTTCTTCGCGCCTCATGACCACTCTTCATCCGTGTCGTGTTTTCGGCATTTTTTTCTCTTTCTGTCTCTCCCATTCCCTCGGCAATTTGGGTATCTGTTCGACGCTGCTTGATGCTTACCAGCCTCGGCTGCGTGACTGACCTCTCTTTTGTCTCTGGATTTGTCTTGCTCCCCCACGGTACCGCAGTTTTAGCATCAGGTTCTTTCTGCTGACTTTCCGCTGAAGCGGCGTTCGTGTTTGAGCCGCATAACTTCCTGCCTGTTTTTGGGCAAACTATGTTGACGCACACACACACACCAACACTGTTGGGGTGCGTCATCATCGCTAGTAGAGGCCGCGAAGCCGCTTTTCGTTATCGATGAAGATGACCGTTCAACGTGAAGCTGTTGGGTTGCCAAACGACCCATTCATACTTTCCTGATAAAGACAAAGATTCCTTAGATACATTAAACTTCCTGTCGGTGGACTGGAGCGAGGCCTCTGATAATGTGACCACACAGGTATTAATCGACCGCCACTTATTCTCTTGATTGAAAGTCGTTTCATGGTTTTCAGAATTCAACGAGCATCTGTGTAGCTTGACTGTGTTGATGGGTACCGAACATTTAGAAACATAGGAACCTTGGACTCTGCTATCCTGGAGATAGAGATGTTATGAAAGGTTGTTTTCGAACGTCATCCATTTTAACATTCTCATCCGGCGTGTGTGGCGTTTCGCTTATTAGCTTCCTTTCGGTTCTACACCGGATGCTGCCGGTATGGAAGATGAACAGTAGGCGGGGTTTTTTGGCTAATACGGTTTAATTGTGAATAGGAAAACATCCACTCTTAAAATATCACGCGTAGTAACAACGGGCTGAAAAATAAAACCTGTTCATAGAGTGTCTATCTCTAGAACCGCAAGAAAGCCAATTTCTACCGAGTTGAAAAATGATGACTCACAAAACAAGAAACTGCAGATGAATCCGTACACTCTAATCAGAACATCCGCCGACTCGCCCGATGGCTTGTGCGATGACTTTTTGAACATCGAGTGTGAAAGTGTCACAGCAACCTCTGGAATAGTGGAATGTGGAAAAAAGAATTCCGAAAAAATGGGTTTCATTTCATTACGAATGCCAGCAGAGGTCACTGTCTCCCAGTGTGCAACAACCAGGATCGGATCGGATGGCTGTGGGTTTGCGAGAGTGTCATCGCCATATGCGCTAATCGAGTTTGTAGGCAAACCCTGCACAAGACACACTTCGTAGCGGACCCTAAACCAGACACCGCTACGGAAGCTGACAGAAGAGAGAGACCCCCTGCTAAGAAAAAGTCCTGCATTGGCAACGGCGACCGGTGGTGTGCAGTTCTTTTTTTCCTCAATTTAGCCTTGTGTTCCTCTGGGGTTTTTCATCTGCCGGCATAATTTGTGCGCTCTCATTGCATGCACATGCCCACATGATAATGTTTGCCGGCATCGGAACCAGACGACGATTGCATGGAACGGATGATGGCTGCACTCCGAGAGTGCACACGACGAGACATCATCACCGTTCGTGTGTGCATGTCGCTCGTTGCGTTGCTGCATGGCATTCCTCCGAGTGCATCCTTTTCGTGCAGCAAAACGATTGGGACACACAGTGTCGATGTGTGTGGACACCATTTTGCGTACCAGCGCTCCAGCCTCCTCCGGTTCGTTTGGGGTGTGTGTTTTAATGTGTGGAATGTGTGAGGAGATCGTGGAGAAAAAGAACTCCGCCGTGGGGCGGAGGCGCATGGTTCGCGGTACGCAGCAATTCGTCCATCTCACATGTGCGAATAATTCAGCTGTTTCCAAGACATTTTCTACTGTTTTAGATCTATTTTTAGATCCGATCTGCTCTGACACCATCCCCCGGGGGTCCACGGCGATCGGGGCGGTTTGAAGATGGTGATGGTAAAGCGGGTTAATTTTACCTCCGTATTATTATCCAGCCGAGCTGAGGGATGTGATCGTATCAACCTTAATGACGATACCGACTGACGATAGAGCATCATTTGCGATGACTTGGCTACCACCTTCCCTCATCGAGGTGTAGAGATGGAAAACTGCGGAGTGATAGTGAAAGGATCCACACTTTGAAGGCGATTGGGGGGAGCTTTGCGAAACGTCATCCTGAAACGGACCGTCCTAACAGAAAGAAAGGAGGCGCGAGGCGTATGTAAAGAAGTCAAGCATAGAAAGAGTGTTGGTTTGGCGGTACAATGAACGACACCAAAGGAGAACTATTGAATACTTACCTTACCATGCTGGCAAACGCAAAAAAGCCCGGTCGTATCCCAGGGAGAACACTTTTCTCTCCGTCGTTACGTCGAGCGAGTGCTGCCCTTTTCTCAGCAGGCCCGGTTTTGCTGGCCGCCGGTGGAGCAGCACCGGGTTGGAGCAGCGCGCGCGCCTTGAATCCCAGTCAGCAGCAGCAGAGGCAGCAAGTTCGCGCGATGCTGGAGAAAAGTGACGCTTCGAGCGGTGGAAAAAGCGCGCGCGAGCCGTCCATTGAACAAACACACCATCACAAAGGCACCGTTAAAAAGCGCTATCCACGGTTTCTTGCGTTCCATCGTGGCCGAGCGCTTGCTCTGCTCGTCCGTCGACGTCGTTAGTGATGGTGGTGATGTTGTAGTACCGGGCGCTGTTTGCTTCGATCGAAAACCTTTTCTCCACAATTGTTTTGCGCGGCTCGCAGAGTACGTGTATCTTGCGTGGTCGTTGTTGGCTTCTCGCTCGTCGCAAAGTAATCTGTTTTATTTTTCCTTTTCCGCTCCCTTGTCCTTCACCCTTGAGGCACCGTAGCCATCATTAGCCGGCTTTTAAGCAGCGCGTTAGTTGAGTAACTTTAAGTCGAGAATCAGAGGATACGTAATCCAATGTGTTCCCATCGATTTGAGCATAACTTCATCTTCATTTTCGGGTGTTATCAGAAGATCCGAGGTGTCTATGAGAGAGAATCATAGGCTGCCTTGTAATCAGTCGAAATAATTCATCAGGTTGACTTCTCCTTGACCAGCCTCAGTGGTTTTAACTTTCGCTATTTTCGTTAAATTCAATTTCAGTCAGTGCCGTCAGTGTTTTCATAATGAATTTAAATGTCCGTGGATATGGTTGAAAAAAAAGGAAAGAAGTATGCGCAGATGTTCGTGTCAACCGCAGTTCGATGAACGTACATGAAACAAGAACAGCCGGCAGAAGAAGGAGACGAAGTTTAAAGGGCCGAAAATAAACTGCAAAAAGAAATCGATGATTTAGGCAGTACGCTACATTCTTTAAGCAGCAAATCAGAAATGGTAATGACACCTTATTCTCATACAGTTAGTTACATACACCCTCCTTTATTTGCGTTTGCAAATATGTGTGGCGCTCTTGGGCGGAACCATAGCATAGAGTTTTGGGGTTTTTATAGCAAACCGTTGAGTTTGTAAGGTTTGCTGTTTTTGGTTGTTTTTAGGTCACGAGTAAATTTCTGTATTTCACCCTGTTGTCGGTTTAGTTTCACTTCGTTCCTCACCGGTACGAGTGTACCGGGTGTGTTCATCGCGGTGCGCAAACTGATGGAAAGAGGAGCATAATAAAGTGCGCAGTTGCATTTAAATGACGCCAGGGCAAGGTTGTTTATATGGTGAAGAAGAATCAAGTTGTTTGGTTGGCATCACCTCACCAGTGTGGTTAACCGATGCTTGACCATATCGAGAAAAGTCATGAATGTGTTGTCTGATCTATTATTATTAAAATTGGGTGCATGCATTTATTTTTGTTGAAAGCATATCGTCATATTTTAGCATTAACATTATTTTGTAAAATCCTGCTTATTGTTTCACTATTAATTTTTACTTTTTTCAATTCATTCTCCTTGCAGACATGCGAAACCATAGTTCTAGGAGTAACCGGTTGCCTTTGAGGTTTAAGGCGCAACAAAAATTGGATCCAAACGCTTTATAACAAAAAAGGTTTAAAAGGAAAAATGTGCACACGATAAGTTGCTATCGCTAGGAGACATTACGTGAGAAGAAAAGTTAGGCCGTCCGTCAGTAACGTTTCAATTGCTTCAACAGTTTACCTTACTTCCCGCGGGAAAACCTTCGGTGGTAATGCTTTATTGGACCCAGTGGTAGCCATTGTTGCACGTATGACATTCGCCACCGACGTCGAGTTTCGATAGCGTGGTTTTTCTATTTGTGAAAACAGTTTGTGACGGGGTTGTGTGTGCGACATAATGTACGCCAAGCAGGGCCATGCGACGGGTGGAAAAAGTGCTGCTGCTGGTGGCAGGCAGAACATAAAGGTGGAGTACCTCAATGGCAGGGGTACTGGAAGTGCCAGTGCGAGTAGTGATGGCCCGCTCAGCGGAGGTCGACGAGGTGGGCCCGTCTACAGCAGCCGGAAGGCTTCGGTGGTCAGCAACGGCAGTGACGTGTCGAACGAGGACTACGAGGAAGTGAAACCGGATCTGCAGGTCAGCTCGCACCTGCTAGATCATGGGTACGGGTGCGGAGTAACCTCCTCATTTTCCGTCGGTTCACAGCAGAACGCTGCACCATCGCAGCAGCAATCGAGCGCGAGACATCAGCAGCTGTTGTCCGCGCAGGAGCGTGGAGGTGGCCATCAACAATACAACGGAAGTGGCGGCAGCAGTAGCACCAGCAGTAGTAGTACTAGCACCAGTAGCAGTAGAACCAATTACATCAATGGAAGAGGTAGCCATCACCACAGTACGCCTACTACGACCACCATGCCATCGTCGTCGTCTTCGACGCCTTCACGAAGCACCGGAAAGCAGCAGCAGCAGCATCACCAACAGCAACAGCCGCCTACTAGTAGGCAGGCAGCTGCCGATCCTCCGATAACAAACTTTTTCAGGGTAAGACATTCATCATTGCGAAACATGGGCGTGAGATACCGTTCTAGATAATAATTTGTTCCCGCAGGCCATCAAACGATCTTCACAACCGTCGAGCATATCTCCCACACCGGCCAAAATTGCCAAAAGCAGCAATGGCAATGGCAGCATCAAGACGACACCTCACTCTACCTGTTCAACACCGACGTCCTCGATATCGTCTTCGTCATCGAAAAAGCGTTACTCGGATCGAACTAGGTAAGAATTGATGTGCCCTAAGAAGGGGTGTCCAACTGACTACAGCCCTATCTATAACTGTTCCTTTCCATACCAGGTACGATACGTCGCTCGGGCTGTTGACGAAAAAGTTCATCGATTTGCTAAATGCTTCGCCGGACGGCGTGGTCGATCTTAATATTGCGTCGACGCGGCTGAAGGTGCAAAAGCGACGCATCTACGACATTACCAACGTGCTCGAGGGCATCGGGATGCTGGAGAAGAAGTCGAAGAACAACATCCAGTGGAAGTGCGGCAACTCGTTGTGCAATATCGACCGGAACGCGCGGATACAGCGTGAGCGCTACCGGCTGCAGCAGAGGAGAACCTGCTCGACGAGATGATTGTCGAGCTGCGGACGGCCACGAACGATGACATGCTGCGCACCAAGCACGGCTACTTTACCTGCCAGGATCTGAACTCGATGGAAATGTTCCGCGAGCAGACGATCGTCGTGATCAAGGCACCACCAGAGGCTAAACTAATGGTGAGTTCCCCCCCCGGGTATGGTTTATCCATTCGCGCGTGTCTTATAAACCGTATCGTTCTTTCCCATTTGTTGTTGCAGTGGCCGGATGTGAAAACGCCACAGGAAATCTTACTCAAGTCGGAAAAGGGTGAAATTGATGTGTTCATCTGTCCGACGGAACCGGTCGGAACTGTCAACAGTCCGGCGGTGATTGCCGGTGATCCGTTGTTGGAGAATTTTGAACCCATCCTGTCGCCATTCCAGCGCGCAGATAAAACGTCCAGCCCGAATCGTAAGTAGTACATCATTTACTGCCCTGTTTTCTCGGTGGTACAATTTGATCAATTGTTTTGTGTTTCGCTTCCGCTTTAGGAGGAACATCGAAGCGATCGTCGCCTTACGCAGCCCAACGTAACCTCAACCGCGCGTTGTTCGATGAAGATTGCGATGAAAAAACGGATCCAGAGGAATCGACGGGCATACATTCGGTCATGGCGACGCTGTTCGGATCGGCCGCACCAACCGATGGGCAGAAGGTTGTGGTACACACCGAACGGTACGACACGCTGCTCAATGGGGTCACGACCAAGAGCCGCCACAACGACGGCGAGCAAGATGACGACGATGACGATGACGACGACGATGACGAACAAAGCGATCTTGGGGGTTCGATTCAAGTCGGCGGCGGGATGCATTTCGATGCTAGTCAAAAACCAACGACGACGACGGCGACGGCGACGATGGTCAATGGTGCGATGGGGGCGTCTGGCGTGAGAGTTAAATCCGAACATGTGCCTGATAATAATAGTAGTAATAGTAACGGTAGAAGCGCCATGCACACCACGACCATGGGAACGTTTGTCGGCAGCAGCGGTAATGCGATGCTGGGTCAGGGCGTGTCGTCCGGTGGTGGTGGTGCTGGTGTTAGTGGCGTGATGGGTAACGGCATCGGCGGCGTTAATCACAACAACAACATCAACGGCGGCGGCGGCAAGCTGATGCCGGAGGAGATCACGAACGTGAACGCGTCCCTGTCGGATAGCAAGCTGAGTCCGAACCTGTTCCAGTTCGATTTCCCCATCAGTGGTCTGTCCGCGCTCAAGACGCCGAGTGCCAAGTCGTCCCCGGAGAATCTTCACCAGCGGTACGGAATTCCGGACTTTGACTCAATGCACGGTAAGTTGCTAAAGTGGGGCTACTTGCGGGGAGAGGAATTGCATTGCTGTTTAAGGAAGTGGGGGCCACCAACTACCATGCAAACTATATCCGGCAGGAACTCGGTGCTGTGATCTGTGTGGTTTTAATATTTCACATCACAGTCTGAGTTCTTGCTCGATGGTTTGCCTTAAACGACGGATTAGGGACAAGGGAGTTCGTTTGGTGTGTAGCTAGGCGGTTCTGGTGTGTGCTATTGATCGATTCCGGAACTGAACTCTCATGGGTCTGCAGTTACATTATATCGGAGCATCGTGTAGCACCATGAGATTCAGCTCCGGCGTTTGATACTTTCCTGCGAGCGAAAAGCATCGAAAAGAATGGTAATTTAAAAATATACCACGTACTTTCTACGCTCTGTTTTGCGTTTTACTTAAAAGTTGCGTTTCTTAAGAGCGCACATCAAATAATTTTTGTTTTGATTGTTTTGTAGATCTGGACATTTTCCTACCGTTGGAACCGACTGCCGACTACAACCTGTCGATGAACGAATCGGAGGGCGTATTCGATCTGTTCGACTTTAACTGATGAAGCCGCTGTCGATTGCCGTAACTATCGGCTGTTGTTGTGCGTCGCGTCCTGTACAAATATCCCCCGTATGTCGATTTTCTTATCCTCCACCTCACCATCAACATTATCCACATCATCATCAAATCTACAAACCCGACCAGCGGCGGCGATTTCGACAACGAGCCACGTGTCATTATCATCACGCCGAGCGATAGCGATAGGAGCGATACAAAGCGAAACAGGTAGTAGGAGGAAGAAGGGCAGTGAGGCAAATAGAATACAACAACAGCAACACACGACGGTGATTGATCCGTTTTGTTAGTGCAAGGTAAGGACACACTAGAAAATTAAGCAAAGAGAGTTTCTCGTTCGATTAGCACGACGGTCTCTCCGGTACGGCAATTGTGCTGTGTTAACACACACCAATCCGTGGCATCTTTCCCCCTCCTCGTTCTACGTCCACTGCGCTCACCCTGGGCGACTTGCGGGGTCGGTCCATTTAGAAGAAATGGACGTTCAAGAGAAGGACGCTCACAAAAAGAACAACCAGCGCCACGAGGATGGTTTAAAAATAATCGACGGATGGGAACGGATAGGACAGGATAGGTTTTGAGAATCCCGACCCTCCCCCCACCACACGCTTTGAACCCTTTATTTTGTTACACAATTTTGTTAGATGGGTTGTTTTCTGTTTAGCAGTTTTTTTCTTCTTCTAGAGATCAGGTTATTTCTTTTGATAAGTATTTTCTTTTGTTGAATTATTTGTTTCCGAATGTCGGTTTTTATTTTGCATCCCCAGTTTCCCCCCTTCTCCCGCAGAACTGAGAGTTGTGTAATATTAGATGTCTAAGGGTCGTCGCAACGGACACGGGCGGAGTAGGCCGCGAAAGCGAAAGTTTATCCCGAACGCTTTTGGTTTTTGTTTCATGGTCGGAAGATTTCCTCTTGCCATGGGAAACGAATGAAATCAGGGAAGGAAAACAAAAACAACCAACAATGGTTCAGCGAGGTTGAAACTCTTTACGCGGAGCGTATCAGTGGGGAACAACCCGGGATAAATCGCACGGTACAAATGTGCATCCAAAAAAGGGGGAAAGACTTTTATATTCGTCATTCACATTTAATAGTTACTTTTATACACGGTACCATGTACATATAGTTAAGGTTTGTAAATTATTTCAAATAAACTGTTCCGGATGCTATTCAAAGCGGAACCGTCGTCGGTATGTGGGTGATCAGAGGAAAAAAAACACCCGTTCTTTTTGTTTCGTTTCTCTGCAGGGCCACCCGGAAAGGGTTAGAAAATGTGTCGACTAGCTAAGATCTTAACAAATAATAGTAGCAACACAACAAGCGTGCTCTTTCGAACCTCTTGTAGGACGCGAACTAATTCGGAGGAAAAAACTACAAACTAATCTGTGACGAGACTGGCTCAGCACATTCAACAAACGAGAGAAAAAAGCACACACTGAACCTCCGACAGTTTCTTCTGTAAAATAACAAAAAATAGACAAAAATAGTTACAGGGCACAGGAACTCGCTGAAGTAAAAAACAAAGAGGAAAAGCAGTAGCGGAGAAAGAAATACAAACAGACAAATATGTAAGATTATTTTAAACATTAGATCTTAAGCTCGAGAAGACGAAGGATACATCCCAGACATTCATAGAAACAAAAATGAAAAATTCACTCACGCGAAAGGGAAAACAATCTCTACCGTAGGAGGTCTAACAAATCAATAATCCTGGGACACAAACAACAGATAAAAACATATTGGTGTAAGAAGTAAAACCTAACGAGCGCAATTTGGTATGGAGTGAAAATCTGACACACAATAAGTTTTCCGCGCATTTCGTTTTGTACTGCGAATCCTGGCTGCAAGCGCTTGCTGCGATTGTGAACCACATCTGAACAAGGAGGATGATGGAGAACTTACTCGTGTTGAAAGTAAGCAAGCGGTAGCAACAGCAGCACCTTAGCAACAAGAATCAAGAGAAGAAGAGTGTTTGCGCGCGCGCGTGTGTGTGAATGATGGCGTGAATGTGTGTTCGAATGTGCACGTGTGATTGTCTATGATGCAGATTCGCGGTTGGATCCGTCTCCTTGGAAAGTGAGGATAAATTAGCCACAGTAATCAAATACGCTTCTTATATGACTCCGTTGCCAATTTACGATACGTGCTTGTTTGGTTTTTACGTCGACCGTTCTTGATGCTTTACACCGCCTACGCGTCGGTGTTTTGAAACATTGGTAGAGTTAGAATTAATTCCTGAAGAGTAGTCTGTTAACGACGGAGGAAACGAAAAATGGAACAAACAGTTCAACATCCACCATCAGAGAAACGGTACAATGGTATTGAAGTGAATTTAACACACAAAAAAGGACTACAACGGAAGCACGCACCAATGATAGGAAATGGAAGACAGTGGCTGGCGTATTGTCGAAGAAGTTGAGTTCTTTTTCCATGTCATTCACAATCGGTTGAAATTGTTTCCCTTCGTCTCGTTGCTAAGGAAGAGAAACACGCAAACAGATCCCACAAATAAATCGCAGTGTGCTGAGTTTCGTTAAAACAAACGAATCGAACTTAATAATTTCATATTTTAATTTACTAGTATAATTTTATGTGTTAGGCGGATAAAAGAAAAGAATCCAGCGAGCGAGTGGAAGAGAATGAGAAGAAAGCAAAAGGACAGAGTTAGAGAGAGCGAACATAAGGGGCAAACACATAGAAAGTTGATATGACTTTCCTTAGTAGTAAATATGAAGCAAAGCTACCCAAAAACCTCCACCACCACCGTGGAAGGAACGAGCAGGAGGAGGACTAGCAGAATATATGCAACAAATTTCCGGATGCGCGCATTTGCAAGTTCCGTTGGCAGAAAACTTAACGAACGTTTTATTAATCGTTTTCTTGATCGTCAAGGTAAAACAAATGAAAAGTGGCGTTTTTTTAAATGCAAACCGCGAGTGAGACTAAAGAAGCAGTGAAAAGTTTAACAAGTAAACCATCCTAGAGAAAGGGAAAATGAAGATTTTTCGCATGTGCTCTCCTCCTCCTCCGAAAGGTGTTTTCTGTTGTAGAAATGCGCTTCGAAATGCGGTAGCATAACAATTATAAATGAATGGCAATGCAAAACGGAGAAAGAGAAAAAATAAAAAATGAGAAAATTTGTATTTTCATCGATTGCCCACACACACAAATATATTTGTGACAAAGGTTATCTAAAAATCGAATGGTCGTTTCAATTCCGATTAGCGCGGAAACTTGTGGAAAGATGTCCGAAATAATCCAGTATTGTTAAGTTAGCGTCATCCGTTGGTCAGTAAGAAACAACCGGTTTTCTTATCAGTTATATTTTAAACTATAAGTAAATCGTTTATTGCTTTACATATACGAAACAAACTGCACGATACAATTTTTACGTTGCTTGTTTGATAACCGTTTTCATCGCGATCTTTCAAACCAAAACCATCTTGCCTCAGCGCAGCATGTTGCTGGTTAAATGTGTAGATGGAAATTATTTAAAATAGTGTTGTGCTATGATTTCCATTGCCCTTTCTATATGCGGTATCGGTGTGAAGCTGCTGACACATGGCCGCACTCCGAGCTTCCTTGTGTCTTCATTCGGTCGTAATCGAGTATTGTAATGAGAAAGATTCCTTCCATCTTCTTCTACCCGCACATTGGTTGGGAAGTATATGTGAAGCGCCATTTGCTTGCGCCACGTGCGCTTGTATGATTAATTTATTTTTCATTCACATCTCTCGGTCGGTTCGGTTGTGCTATTTTTACTACTGTCCTATCAGTTGCGCTTTAAAAAAAAACAGAAATGTCGCTTTCCGCTGTCACTGTCACAGGCGAGTTTTACAGACATACTTGAGTACTGGAAAACGTTTGCTTGCTCTTTTATGATAACGCGCGTTTCCCATTACCGTTGACGATCTCTGTGGTTCATTCTCTCAATTTCCGGCCACTAGTTCCGCTCGGTTTAATTGGTGGCGTTGGTAAGATTCGTTCAAATTCATCTTCCAAACACAAAAAAGAGGAATTATTTTTCACTGTACAATGCCTTCCCGCTTTTTGCTGGGTTGGTCCTTTTTTGTTCCACCTGGTACATCCGGTTTCCTACGGCAGCGTTCTCATTATTGGCACAAAGTATTCGACTTTTGTGACTAGGGTTTCCTACTTCTCCTCCCGTTCCATGCGTTCCATGTGCGTTACATGCATTTTTCGTAGCTTGTTTTTCGTTCATTTTCCTTTCATCAGGCGACCGAAGGCGATTCCAGACGCACACTCTCGGCGTTCCACACGCGTACGTACGTTGTGAAAGGATCATGTTGAAAATATTTTCAAAAACTAATCATACGTTCTCTCCCGCACCCCATTTTCCCCCGTATCCCGCAGGTGCTAGTGACCCCATCCTAACTGGTAGATAGTATTTACAAAAGTGTGTGTGCGCTCATATGTTTCGAGCTGTTCCGGAGCCGGCATTGCATCCCCGATTACCGAACTACTACCGAGGATGTCGTCGGTGCCATTGTAGTGCTGCTGCTGTTCGATAAATCGGGCGTCACGGTGGTGGTGGTGGCGGTGGAAGAACTGTTTTCCACCGTGGAAGAGGGAGAAGAGGAGGAGGAGAAGGAGGAGGAGAACGTTGTTGCCGTCGTGGTCGACTCGTCGCCCGATAGCGGCGATCCGGTGGTGATGGCGGCCCGTTCAAACATCAGACCATTGCCGACGGTACGGCGAATCCAGGTGGATATGTTTGAGGTAATTGAATTGTAGATGGCCGGATGTGGCCGCTTGCCACAGTTGCCATGGTAACTGAGAATACCCTCCAGCTGCCACTGGTCGGAATCATCGTTGAAGCACATCAGCGGAGCACCTTCGTCGTTCTGCGGAGAGGAAATACCACTAGATTAAGCGACTTCTGCCTAATGTTTGTATCTCGAAGAGGATTGACTTACGTAGCATGTCGTTTGGTTGCTGTTAAGATACCCGGCACAGACGGCGTCCTCAGGCAGGGCACCGTTGTAGTGCATCGAGGAGTTGCACTGCTCGGTCGGTACCGTCGGGACGGGTAGAACCTTAAGGTACTGTGTCGCTGTGGCGGTATTCTCAAGATCCGAGCCCCAGCCGGCCGTGACACATCGCTGCTCGGAGCTGATACTGGCCGCCTCCGCCATACACACGCTGCCAACCGCTTCGTTCAGCTTCAGCGGACTGGATAACTCCAGTAGGGCCACATCACCGGTGTACATAAATTGTTTATATTTCGACTGGAAGAAACCGTTGGAATCGAATGGTTAGCAAGCAGATGGCGCCATTATGATGGAGCCTTACCTGAGGATAGGGCACTACCCGCTTAATGTCCACAATCTGGTAGGATGAATTCGCACTCCGGAAGGCACTCTCTTCTAGTGACGAATTGAACTGTTCCTTGCCGGCAAACAGCTTCCACGTCATGTCTCCGTTGTTACGATTGTTGACAAACTCGGTCTTGCCCATGATGCAGGTGTAGCTGGCCAGTGCCCACCGGGGAGAAACTATAAAGAAAAAACATCACAACGAGGCGTTCAGGCGATTAGGAAGAGAGGTCTTTTACGATGCGTCTGAATCGATGCTTACTTATGTTGGCTGTACACTTGATTGCAGCATTATTGCTAAATGCCAAGGCCAGCGCTGGCAATTGGTTTGGCTGCGAAGGAGTTCCACCGTTGATTCGCACACCGAATGGTTTAACGCTATCTTGTCGGCAACCTGTAACGATGGGGAAGGGAAATCATTAACTCACATTCGCATCGGCTCGATCGGTGGTTGTTCTCGAAACACTTACGATATTCTTCGCAGTACATTTCCAATCCACGGTTGCACTCCATCGAGTGGATCGGTTCAAACTCGAGCCGATCTTTCTCCGTCACGCGGTACATGCTGTCCACCAGGGTCGTGTTGGTAACCCGCGTGAAAAGGATCTTCCGTGCGCCCGCATAGCCCAGTTCGGCACAAACCAGATCCGCCAGCTTACCGTTCCATCCGTCTCCGCAGACGGCGAGCGGTTCCGAGGAATTGCGCTTCACCCTTAGCGTTCCACCTTCCGCATCGAGCTGGTAGCAGTTCCACTCGTCCGACTGATCCGGACACTGCGGATGTCCGTCGCAGACGAACGCACCGGACACACAGCCACCGGTGTTGCACTTGAAGCTGTCGAGCGGACAGTCGCACAACCGTTCGTCCTCACCGTCGCTACAATCGATCGCACCATCGCAACGCCATGCCTCCGGGATGCACTTCCGCTGGCCGGCACAGAAGTATTCGTCATTCGTACAGGTGTCCGGGCAGTTGCTTTCGTCGAACCCGTTCGCACACTGCTCCAACCCATCGCACTTCCACAGCGCCGGTAGACACGGTCCGTTGCCGGTGGCCGGATTGCACGAGATCTCGTCGAAGTTACACTGCCACGCACCACAGTTCTGCTCGTCCGACCCGTCGTGACAGTGGGCAATGCCATCACACACGTGCAGCCGTGCCAGGCACACGCCATCCTGACACTGGAAGTGACCCGGACACCCGAGCCGTTCGCAGTCCTGCTCATCCGAGTTATCCGAACAGTGCGACACGGAGTCACATTGTTCCGACTTCTGGATGCACGAGCTGCCGTCCTTGATCGACGTACCGTTGACGCACTCGAACTGCCCGACGGCACACTTGGTGAACATGGAGGCCGCGGCCGCACGCTCCAGCACCAACGTTTCCATCCGTTCCTTGCTCTCCTCCGTCCGTTCCGTTGTTGGCACCACCTGGGCCGGTGCCTGGCCTTCGTTCTCATCAGAAAAGCGGCTTCCGATTAACGACGTTCCATTCGATCGCTCTGATCTAATCAAATGAAACGTCGTTTCGTCTAAAAAATGACCGGTCGTCGTGGTTGGGATGAGAATGCTGCCATCGGCGGCACTGTTCGCTTCGGTAGTGGACCCTTCGGCCAGTGTTGCCGTTGGCGATGTTGTTGTGCTCGTTGGACCCGGTTCCTTCTGACGTTCCAGGGGTATCACTCGGAGCTCATTGTCCAGAATGTTATCGTTGTCGTCGACAAGATCGTTCGCTTTCAGAAGATCCTTTTCGATGGCCGTAATGCGTTCCAGGCTTTCCGTTACCACTGGAGGCAATGCAGTAGTGCTAGTTGTTGTTGAGGTCGAGGTCGAGGTCGAGGTACTTGTACTAGTGCTAGAGGTTGTACTAGAACTTGTACTGGTACTCGTAGAGCTACTTCCTGTTGTGGATTCAGCCACAGTTCGTAGCGCTTCCGTCGTGTCCAGCTTCATGGTGGTTTTCTCCTCGGCACCTTCCATAGTCGTTGTGATCATCTCACTTTCGCTGATTGTGGTTATTGGCATGGGTTCAGTGCTAACCTCCTTTGCCACAAGTGTTGAAGTAGCATTTTCAACCATCTTTTCAGTCGTGGAAGTTTCTGGAGTTAGTTTTGCCGTCGTCGATGTCGTTGTACTCGTCGTTGTCGTTGCATCACGGTCGGACGCAACCTCTTCCTTCACCGATGAAACGTTATCCATGACAGTGGTCGGTTCACCCATGCTTTCACGTTCCGTGCTCGTTACGATTTCCTCGCCACTGTTTGTCGTTTGTTCGACGATGTTTCTCGAACTGGCCACCGAGAGGAGTTCCTCCAGCGACTCCGTCACCACCGGCACTGGGGCACGAATGGTCGTTGTGATGTAGATCGTCGTCTCCGTGTGGTGCGTGTTCAACTGTTTCTTGTACTCGTTCCGATCGCTGTCCTTTCCTAGCGGTAGGACATCCATGAATCCGGGGTTCTGTGGTTCGAAATCACCCTCGTGACGATCGAGTCCCAAGTGTAGGATATTCACCAGGCTGGCATTATTCTCCGCGTCGGGCAGGAAGGGCGACTCGTTGTGTCCCGCCAGGATGGGCGCAACCGTTTCCGCTTCAACGACAGTTTCCGTGACGGCGTACGACGCACCGTTGCTACGAGCGCTGGACGATTCAATCGACGGAAGGAAAGGATTTGTCTCGTCCGATCCTTGCTCCCTTGCTAGGGATTCTGTTGATGTGGCAAAGCTGGTCGAAGAACGCCATTGTTCCAGGGAGATTGGGCTCGATGTTGCGTACAGCTCACTTCCAGGTTCAGCCGTTATGTTCGATGGCAGGGCGCGTCCCTGGAAGCCATCGGTCGATGTCGGCTTTGAGTCGGGCGCGTTTGTCGGTTTCGGTGGTACGAAGAAACTCGAGGTCGAAGGCATAGGGGTATCGTCCACAATGGTTTCCGTCACTGGAGCGGGAGTATCACTGACCACCTGTTGCTCCGTCACTGAGACGACCTTTAGGGCTGAGTTTTCCGTAGTACTCGAGTGCTTCAGCATGGAATCCTCGTCGACGAACATAAAGTCCGGCAGTTGCGAATCATCCGTAGTAGAAGAATGACTCAGTAGTGGAGTGGTTTGAGCGGTTGTTTCACGTTCCGTAGTACTCTTCATGGATTGCAAGTTTTCAAACTGCGAGGACTTTACATCCGTTGTCGATGATTCCGGTTCCGGTGCCGGAGTTTCAACAGTCTGCGTCGAAGTTCCGGATGCAACCTTCAGCTGAGAGTTTTCGGTTGTGCTTGAGAGTTCCATCTTGCCTTCGGTCGATGTGGACAATGAATCCGAATCCGCAGAGGGCTCGGGTTCTGCCGTTGGTTCAGCAGCCGGTTCAGGTTCAGCGGAGGGTTCCGGCTGAGGCTCTGAGGTAGGCTCTGGTTCCGGTGTAGATGATACAACAATCAATTTGGCAGAATGATCGGCGCTAGTAGTCGAGGTCGCAGATTTGTTCGACGGTTCAGGTTCGCTCGCAGGCTCGGCATTTGGTTCGCTGGTGGGTTCAGGCTCGCTTGTAGGCTCTGGTTCGCTTGCAGGTTCCGGTTCGCTGGATGGCTCAGGTTCGGCCTTTGGTTCACTAGCAGGCTCAGGTTCGCTGGTTGGCTCTGGCTCAGCAGCCGGCTCTGAGTTCAGTTTGCTTGAAGGCTCAGGTTCACTAGTTGGCTCAGGTTCACTAGAAGGCTCAGGTTCACTAGTAGTTTCTGTCACTAGTTTCCCAGAGTGTTCAGACTTACTGACGGGCTCCGGAGTTACTTCGCTTGTAGGTTCTGCAGCTGGTTCACTTGCAGGTTCCGGCTCACTGGCAGGCTCAGGCTCACTAGAAGGTTCTGGCTCACTAGAAGGTTCTGGCTCACTAGAAGGTTCTGGCTCACTAGCTGGTTCAGGCTCGCTGGCTGGTTCAGGTTCAGCCTTCGGTTCGGCCTCCGGCTCACTAGCAGGTTCTGGTTCAGCCTTTGGCTCGGCTTCCGGTTCACTAGCAGGTTCAGGTTCAGCCTTTGGTCGGCTCCGGTTCGCTAGAAGGTTCAGGCTCGGCTTCCGGTTCACTAGCAGGTTCAGGTTCAGCCTTTGGCTCGGCCTCCGGTTCACTAGCAGGTTCAGGTTCGGCCTTCGGTTCAGCCTCTGGTTCACTAGCTGGTTCTGGTTCGGCCTTTGGTTCGGCTTCCGGTTCGGGTTCCGGTTCACTAGCCGGTTCTGGTTCTGGTTCGCTCTTTGGTTCTTCATTTGCTGGTTCATCTCCATTGATTGCAGGTACCGGGTTGTAGCAGGTACGGCCATCCTCATCGTTGAGCAGCATTCCTCGTGGACATGTGCACATAAAATCGCCAATCTTGGCATCGAACGTACAACTATATTCACAGCTAAACAAAGTACCAAACGAAGCATTGTATTAAAAAGTGGACTTATCATCTTCCTCTCGTAAAAAAACACTTACTTCTTTCCAGAATTCCTCATCATACAAAGATCCGGCAGTCGTGCCACGCGAATCGTATTCGATGGCACAATGTACGTAGATAGGTAGTTCCCGTTCTGCTGCAGATAGTTGCTCAACCGATGCTTCATTGTGTCCTCGGACATTTCCATCGTATTCGCCTCCCAGCTGACGCGATAGTCCACAACCACTGAACCTGGCCTGTACCGAGCAAGATTAATTGGGGTTAGTATTTCAACAAACTGTTGGACCTCTCGATGAATCGTTTACTTACTTCATGTTCAAAATCTTAACATAGATCGGACCGCGTGCATCGGGAGTACTTAGTGTATCCTTGATCTCCTCTTCCAGCTCCATGGCCAACGATTTGTAGGCGGAACTGTTCGGATTGCGGTAATCGTCCAGGAACTCCAGATTGGTCAGCGTAATCTGTCCCTCGAGCGTGTTAGGCACGTAGACGGTAATTTCCTCCGTAGACGGTGGAACCGGTGGCACGGTTGAACTCGGTGGAGACGGCGTCGTCGGATAGTCCGTGCTACTAGCAGCCGTCGTCGAAGTCGTATTCGCATTGCCTGGGCTAGATTTCCCACCAAACACACTGGCCGATACAACCGTTTCACCAAACTTTCGCGACTCGACAGGTGTCGGACTGTCGTTGAAGATCACACCGGAACCGGCCAGGATTGCGACGATAATCACCGCCAACAGCACCGCTAGTCCTAGCAACCAGAATGGCCAGTTTTTCCGCTTCTTTTCTCGCTTATCTTTCGTAACGTACAGCTTTTCACCCCTGCGAAGGATAGGCGTTGAAGGTGAGTAAATTTTCCAGTACAATATTCTACCTGATATAGCCGTTACTGTACATTGTAATATATACACCATTCCCCGGTGGAATGCGTGAAGCACATTATAAGCAAATTAGGATCGCTGATGGTAGTTCCGCCCTCTTTAGTGAACCCTCGCGACCTTGTGTCAATGTACAATGGGGTTAACATGGAACCGTTAACAAATCCCCATCCTAGTGTTGCCCCAACGAATAGCGTGAGCTAAATATGTGGTTGTTCCAAATGGGTGCAAAACGATTAAAAGCTCCAAGATCACCCGCTCCATCCGATGTTAGAATGACTTCGTTATGGACTTAAGATTCACCTTTTCCGAATGGAGTGAAGGAGGTTTAGAGGGGAGTTTTGTTTTTAGTTGCGCAGGAAATGAAGGTCTGGTATGTTTGGGTTTGTTTTGGAGTGAAGCTGCAGCCTTGTGTCTGGTTGTGTCGTGTCGGAAAGAAGAGGAAAAGTATTTTATATCGTCCAGGTATCAGGTGCCAAAATGATTCTGCCTTCCTCGCGTTGTATATTACAGCCTGTTTTTGAGATTTTGATAGTTCAGGGGACTTGCGTCTGATTTCGGGATATATTCACATTCAGTTCTGCTTTAATACAAAGCGATCCTTTCCGTTGGTTTTGTGTCCGTGCGTAAGAAGTTGTATCCGGGGGCCTAGGTAAGGAAGACAGACACCCTGTGAAGCGGAAGGAGGAGATCACCGTAGAGAACTAGTCACATTGCCAATGGAGCCCAGTGGACTACAGCGGTAGTAAGGAGGTAGTAAGGAAGTGGCGTGTTGGTGGTGAACTGGTGACAGGTTAACGGACGAATGCTGGCTTAGGGCGGGCTCTAGCGCGCAGGTACCTCGTGATTTTGCTCCACTGTTTATAGTCCATCGTTCCGGCGGCGGGCTCATTGACCGAATGTCCGGTGTAGTCGACACCGCGCCCATGGCGTCCGTATACGGCGTGACCGTGGCGTGGCTTTTGGAAGGAGACACTACCGACATAGCGAACATCAGCAGTTCGGTGAGTCCACGGTTTTCGGAGGGTGCAGGAGGTCAAATTCAGAGTTCAGGGCACAACACACAAGTCCGCGCGGGGGTGCAAATGGCGGAGAGAAGAGAATGCACACACATTCACACACGCACACAAACACGGCACACAGGAGCAGTGCACGGTGGTTAGGGAAGGGTGGGTGGGTGGCGAGAGAGGACATGGTTTTCGGTATTAAAGATGCGACAATAAGAGAAAAAATCCAAAGAAAGAGAGAAAGAAAATGCCAGTTTTAGTTTCGATTAGCCATTTTGGGAGTCGGGATGCCTGGAATGAGTGTCCCGCTATTGGAACTGAGGATGGCAATGGATGGCATTAGGCTTAGCTATCGAGCTGGAGTAGGTTTAGGGGTGGAGGGAGTGGTTTGAAAGGACATGGTTTCGAAGGTCTTGGGAGGTGATACGTAAAGCGTAGAAAAATGTGAAGCGTCCGTTAGTCTCTAACCATCCGGGACTTACCTCATAAACTTCCGGTGCTCGTTGACCGGCACGAAGTACTCATCGTATGGATCGCCTAGGTCCACCTCGGTATCCTTCTTGACCGGCAGGGCCGTGCTGGCGGTACCGTTCGTGCCACCGTTCTGGTGCGACCCGTTGGTTGTCGGCTTCAGCGACATGTTCAGCAGCTCCAGGTTGACCGCTTCGGCGAGTGGTTTTTCGCCCGGCGTCTTCCCGTTGGTCGACACCGCCCCGAGCGACTTCTCGTTCGCGTGTCCAAACGAGCTGAGTGGTCGCTTTTCCTTCTCCAGCTCGAAGGCAGGGTTGTCCAGGCCGTTCGATTTACCGCCCGGCGAGGAACGGTTCAGTGCGGCGTACTCGTTGGTCGTCTCGCGGTCATCGCCGTTGGCCGCCGCCGGCATCGGAACCTCGACGTGGCGTGGCGAGGGCGTCGGTACGGCCGTGCTGTTCGTGCGCGAGGTTTGATCGTCGTCGCCGATCGAGAGGGATATTTCGTTCTTGTACGCGTACCCGTCGCTCCCACCGTTGGCCGTGGCTTGATGGTGGTCGTTGCTGGACGAACCGGACTCGTCCATGTTGGCTCGTCGGTTTTCTTCGGACCCTCCGTACGGATGTTCTACAGGACCGGCCGCTTTGTGTTCTTTTCTTTTGCTTCTCCCAACTTATGCACTCACGTTTCTACAGACCTACGGAAGGGAAAAACATAAACCAAACGAGACAACGTTAAAACGTAAAGTTAACCAACAACATCATTGCAAGAAACCGAGAAACACGTTTATGGCACTTGCAGAAGGAGAAAGGAACGTTTTACGGCCACCCACAACAACAACAACAACGGCAGCAACACCCGTCCAAGGGCAAGAAGAGTGCGCCATAGCGGGCCTATCTTGCCGGGCGCAAGACTCGGCACACGTAATCTCAACTCGACTCGTAATAAGGCAGTACCGCTAGATGGGTTGTTGGACACGCACACGGCGTTGACGGCGTTGGTGATGTGACAGTCCCTTTTTTGGTCGGTCTCATATTCGGTAACACACATCCGCCCCGATGACGTCACCGTGGGCCCACAATCCGTTCGTTTTGTTTGCAAACTCTGTACGTGACAACACTGGATACAAACGCTTTGGAGGACACAAGAAAAATGGTTTGGTTGGTTGCGAACCTGCCCGTACCTTAGGAGTGGACAACAACGGGTTGGGCGTCATCTAGTCGTTGCTGTCTCTGCCATTACCGGCACAAGAGAACTGTCTGTGCAACTTCGACACGTTCGCTTTGGGGTCGACTCTCTGATCTGGTTTTTGGTCTGGTCCGTCTCTAGGCCCGCGCGGGGGCATAAGTCGCGTGATTGTTGCTGATGTTGTTACTATTGGGAGCAACAATCAAGGCGCGTTGCCTGGAGGGTACCATTCCTCACCGTCCCCCCCTGCCCTGCACTCCACCACTTGTCGATTCGAATGCGCGAAGCAGTGAAAGCAGCAAGTGTTGGTGAACTCGCCGGGAAGTTCTCGCCCTCCTGTCAGTCTCCTTACAGCCGGGAATTAAAAGGAAGCGCAGACATCAACACAACCGTTCCGTCCAAACACGGCACCAACACACACCGGGGCTCCGGCTCCGGTTGGCAACGCGAGCGTTGGTCCTTTTTGGGCCTTGGGACGATTTAACAAAGCGCGAACCTGAACCCGAGCGGTGGGGAGAGGGTATCCCAAAAAGGGTACGGAAAGGAGTCGAGCGAAAAAACAGGTTTTCGACGCCTTTAAAGAAAATATTTCTGTGCATTTGTTCGCGATGGATCCTCTCCCTTCGACCCTTCCTTTTCGCCCAAGAGCTCAAGGAAGGAAGAGTTTTGCTTTTCCTGCGAAACGCAGCAAGTTCTGACGTCGCGAGTTGGTTTATGGTCGCGGTGTTACGCGGAGTGTGTTCCCTACAGAAACAGAAGAGAGGGAAAGTCGTGCCGCGTTCTTCGCCGAGGCTCGGTTTCTTTGTCTTTCTTCTTTGCTGAATTCCCCTCGGGACCCTTGAGGGCTCGACGTACAGCAGTTCCCTTTCCCAGTTGCCTAGGTTGGTTGCCTACCATACCATAAGCATTCGAGTTGCGTGAAAGGGGATGTTGTAGCAGCTTTGCCGACGTTACCCTACTTAACGAATCGGCGTTCCGGTAGGACCTGCGTCTGTGGGAATTTTGTTTGTTGATGAATGTATTTTTCAAAACCCAAACCTAAGGCAAGCGAAATCCTTCCAAGTTGGGCTTGTTTGGAATGCGGGCAGCGGGAAGCGTTTCCGCAATGACGACTTGTTGTCATGGACCACAAACACTCAAAAACGGCCTAGTTTTCCACATTGCACAACACACCGTTTGCACGCCGAATGCAATAAAACAATGATTCGCTTTTGTCGCGACATAATTTATCATTTTTCAATCAATTTTTGCAGACGAACGCCTCGCTTAAGGCGTCGCTGTTTGCTCACACGGAATGCGACCATTCGTTGTTGCGAAAAGTCCAACCTCCACGGAGAGCCTCCACCGGCTCTCCCACTACAATAACAAGTTGAACTCCTTTCGAGCCGGTGGGCCTAGGCACGGTTCATACGTTCGAAAACCCGTTTAACTCCCTCCGAGCGAGCTAAGAGGAGTGGTCCGACTCGTCGGTGGCCGAATCATTTGCCAGGGCGTTGGGCAGAACCGCGAACGATCGGGCGGAATGCGGTCAGTAGTGAAATAGATCAGGAAATGTACCCAGCGCTCTCCAACCTAGCCGAACTGAGAGGTCTCGATTCCGTTGCTTGAAAGTCGCAAAATGACTGGACTCGTGGCTTCGCGGTTTTTTCTTTGATGGTCAAAGGAGTTTCAAATGTTATCCTGACGTTTATACCAAAGTATATCTTGTTGAAGTCACCCAAGAGAAATAACATTATTGTGAACTAAAACTGTGGGCGCATTTTGAAGCTCATGTCTTTAATCTCTTTTAAGCCCTTTCGAATATATTGGAGTAATATCCCTCGTGACAGGTGCCCCAACAGGACTGATCGACATCGGCGAATCCGGCTGCTTTGACAGTTGGAGAAAGCTCACGCACCGGAAAAAACAACCGTCAAAGCAACCAGAGATCGATTTCCTGTTCGTGAAAACTGGTTCAGGGTGCGGGAACACGGACCATCGCAGATGAAAGTGAAACAATCCGGTGCAGCAGCAGCAGCAGCAGCAGCAGGTGATGTAATTTGCACTATCACTGTGGCGTGTCGTCTACGACATATGCGGTTCCGATGCAGCAACTGGTTTTCGATGAACCACATAAACGGGAAGGAAGTAAAAGGACGAATCGAAATCGAATGCGGCCACGGACTGTTGCACTATTTCTCTCAATGATTCGTACGAACTAGCACTCACTGGAGCACAAGTTTGCCGATCTTGCGGTCACTTACTTGGTTAGCAGGAGGAAAACTCCTCGTCACTGTTGCACATTTCTTGGCACAAACGTGGTCAGATACAAAAACACAATTCACAAGACGGTGGCAATACAAATTCCTCTCGAACGATGGGGTTAAATAAACGTTCAATGTCGAGAGGAGGGTTGCTTAGATGTTCTTAGAGGCCAACAGCAACCTAAATGAGCTCGTTCACTTTCACTTGACACCGTCGTCACCGAAGGAGGTTGTTCTGGTGCGGCACCACAATAAAACTAACCGCTCGAACGCTTCCGTCTTTTGGCTCGAGTGTTTGGCCGGTTGTCTTGAGAACTTGTTGCGGGTCGTGGGTTTTAAGACGCCAGCGGCGTGTAGAACGTCCGCTCGAGCGTTCGTTTGCACGTTGTTGTTCTTCCTTCCTTTCCGTTCCACTTCCTTAAAGGCACAGACACTGCACGGCAAATGTTTTCTCAGGCGTAACCAAAACCTGACCGTCGCTCGTTGGTTTCGACTTAATTATACTGCTGCCGATTCGGCGCGGATGAACAAAACGTACCACCTCGAAGATATGATCCACGGGGGCAGAATAAGAACCCAATCTTTCCCGGGCGACGGTGGTCGAACGACTGACTGAACGAGCCTGTTCTTGCAATCCCTCTCGAACAAAGGCCAACTTCAGCACTCTCAAGGCGGTTCCCTTCTTCGGGCCGCGTCACGGAAAACACGGCAACTAGCGACAGGTTACAGAATTTCGCGAACGAACGGCGATCGGAAATGGACGGAAATGTGTCGGGTGTCATAATGTTGTGTCCGGTCCCGAAAAAGGGGACAGGAAGAGCTGTTTGGTGAGCTTGCCTCCGTTGGATGGGCCTTCATTAGTCATCACGATCCTTATCGCATTCTTGGCTTTGGTGCTGTTTTCCTTCCCGCCTTGTCTGACTTTTCGAACGCATTCGTTAGGCTACCATTTGGCAGCGACCTAGCATTTTACGACGGTGTCGTTAGTGAAACCCGGCATAAGCAGGTCCAAACAAGAAAAGATCTTTTTCGGGATGTTCTGGAAGACGCTATGTTCTAATCACCACGATCGACACCCGGCGAGTAGAACACATTTGCTTAGGAGACGCCATTTTCCAAATGCGTTCGAAATAGTAATGTCAACAAGCGCTTGGTTGACCCTTTTCTGCCGGTTCCAAAATCTCAGCTTCTGTCTACGAACGTCGTAGGCTAATGATGAAGCCTAATGATGGCGTTTATTAGCAGGTAGTTATGCTCGCCGAACGCTCGGTGTCACGGCCGGCATTTGAATGCCTACAGGCAGATGGGTCATATAGGCGATGGGCACGCAACAAACCCTTCGTGAAACCAACGACCTAAACCGAACGGAGTGTGTCTAGTCTTCCGACGGGCCACTTATGCGTGGCATTGTGAAGGTTTGCCACTCGCATTTTAATCCGGCGGGCGTAATGATGGGATAACCGTCCGCCGGATGGACGCCCGGGAAGGGTTCGTGTCCGCAAGCGCATCGATGTCGCTGGATGCATCTCTCGCGTGGGGCCTTTTTATGCGGCGAACAATTGTGTAGTTAGCGAATTTCCCGTACACTCTAGCCGCCTTCCGCTTGATGGGAAATAAAATAATTGTTGGCCGCCGCATGTTGCGGTACGGATGGAAGAGAATAGAGGAGTAGCACTTGAATTGGAGGAGACCTGTCCGACACTAGGTTACTTCATAGGAGGGGCTCGTATGCGACTTGCTTGGACAGAGTTCAAACGTACGGCTAGTTACAGTAGGCACTGGCTCCAGGCAGAAGATACGGAACGATAGTAAAATCACCAGCCACGAACAACTACACAACTTCCCTCGCTGGCACAGACGCCTTAAGGTGTGAGAATCGTATTGTTCTTGGGATAAAAAACGGCAGTTAGCGGTAATATTTATGCTCCGCTCAGGAATTACGAGGCTCGGCGCACTTACCGCTAAATCCAGCGGATGACGTTCACTCGAGTTCTAGGAAATGCACAAGGAAACGCTCATACACAAACACACTTCGCCGCTACTGAAACTTCCAACTGAATCCACAGAATGTTCACAGCTTACTTGGTGGGATTGTTTCCAACTTCTTGGGGTCACCCGCGAATCAACTCTTCCGAGATCCCATAGCCTACTAGAGATTAACGAAACGACACCGAGGACATTGTTGTGAGCCTTCAAATGTCACGGCACACTTCAACAATCGGCCGAGCCGATGGAAGAATGCATAAATAATAAGGAAAAATATAGGATCGTTGTCGCCGAAGTGGCCAGTTCCGGAACATTTCCGCGTGTGTGCGGAAAACTCGTGAGTGCAAACGCGTCTGGTCGATGTGTTGTTTGTAAATCGAACCATGTAAAAACATTGCCTAAATCAACAACAACCGTCCATGGACCGTGGGGGACGTAGTACTCGCCTTTCGCTGTTGGTTCATGGAGAGGGGACTTTGAAGTCGACACCGTTGACACCAGCGTCGCTGCCAGTGTTGTTTTCGATCGTTCGAACTCGGCAAACAAACTGGAACGTGGGCTGTATCGTCTACTTTGGATAATGACCTGTGCCTCACAAGGTTTAGGTGGACGCGAAAGAATTCTGTAACAGATGGTGTCCGTTGCTGTTGATCCTGAACAATGAGGGTTCTTTTGCAAATTTGCCTAGAAGGATTGCATACTGACTATCGTTAGGTTGCTTTATCACAAAAGTTCTATATGTTAAAACCTAGGAAATTCCATAGAGAAAGGTTTGTTAATTTCCAGTAGCCACGTTGAGGAACCCAAACAGGAACCGGTCCATATTAACCCATTTTTGGATCGCGGCGAAGGTTAAATGTTCAACATCGACATGAATGAGTTGGTTCGCTGATGGTTAAATTTTTTCGAACGCCATTGCTCTTTCCCACAGACAATATGGCTTCGTATGCTTAGAATAAGCCAGCGCCAGCGACTCTGTATCGAAGTGTAAAATCGGTCCCCACCCGAAGCGGACCCCCAAAGCGACAGATCTGAAACAGATCGATGGGTGTGCACCGAGTGGATAAAGCACAGAAACCAAACCCGTTCTCCGGCGGAGCTCAACTTAACCACAGCCCACAACCACGTCCACGAACTCCTGGCTAGATCTCTGGCCACAGCGGTGCATTCCGATTGCTGTGTTTTGTGTCATTTTAGGCCGACCGGATCATTTTGTTTATGATCGAAACCCGTTTCGAATGCCGCACAGAACGGGACACTGGGTAGACTAAAAATGTCGATGCTTAGACGGCTGTCCTGTGTAGCAGTCAAAACAGCATCCGCATCAGCGTTGTGTCTCTTGATCAGGTTTTGTTTCCCCGGTCTCTAACGGAATTGCAGGCAGCGGTATCGGTCAGGTTGGACGTATTTCCTCCCTCTTTCTTTCTCCTCCCAGGGGATATGATAATGTGACAGAGATAAATCGCGATCGAGTGAGGCTGTTGCTATCTCTTTGGGTGAAGTTGAAAATATCCCGAGAACTGGGAAGGTCAAACGGGGGTTTTACGATCTTTGGGGAGAATCAGCTATAAAGGATCGGAATTGGTGACTGATTGGGTTTTACGATGGCGAATGGCGTCAGGTGGGTTTTCGTAGCAAGTTCCAAGCACACAACACGTCAACGTGTTCCATGTAAAAGTATCTCTCTTGGTGTATTCCTCCCCGTAGGTAGAATGTATGACATGGCGTTGCGCTCGTGTTCCCCTTAGAATGTCAATAAATCAGTGCTGCTTGCCATCGCATTGTGTCGGTGAAATGTACACCGTTGGGGAAGCTGACGATGATGAAGCCGATTCTGATTACTCTTCAGTTTGCATTTGGGTAGGGCGCCTGCGGTACGTCACAGTTAATCAACCCATTCAACCATGCCAAACCGGAAGTTTGCGTGAGAGCTGAAAGTCCGGCTCATATGCCGAATTCTTTGCTGCGTGGCAGACACGTACACACGCACAAGTTCAGCACCCCCGACCCGTCCTTAGCCTTTGACAGGCGGGTTCACTTGTCGCTGTTCGTACCAACCCGAGCGGATTTAGGTTACGGTTGTCATTGAACTGCCACGGTGTGTTCTCCATCCGGTTGAGTGCCGAAGATCGGAAGGTTACCAACTCGAGGCGCGATCGATGAAGCTGGATAGGGTGGATAGGGTGTATGTGATTGATGGACTGACCCACTGGAATGGCCCATCCAGCAGCCGGTTCGAGGCCTAACGGAACAGATTGAGGTGAGTAGAGAGAGAGCGGCATAGGTCAGCCGGAGGAGTGGGTACTATGCCTAACCCCACGGTGGTCTGACTACCGAACTCTGGTCCGATTTGCGCCTCTCCAATTGCCTGCATGATGCGCAGAAACAACATGTCGGCAAGCGGAGTTCTATTTTTCGGGGTCGTGCTGCACAATGAAAGCTTACCTAATTGCCCAATCTCCGGCGCACTTAGCGTTGTGATGAAGTATAGATCGGTTTTTCGGTGATGACTCAAGCAAGCAAGCAGTAGCTCGTCTTCTCGTCAGCAAATCTTGCTTGGTTCTTACTGTTTGCGGAGAAGTTTACCGGTTTTCGGAATGGGAAACAATTTCTGTAAATGCTGGCGCTTTGTTTGTTAATGGAGATTGAATGCACGGGAAATTAAAGTAGATAGATGAAGGTTTTTAGTAAAAGAAAGAAACAACATCGTTACACAATAACGTAAAGTCAGACATTAAATATCAAAGCCTCATGCCTCTACATTGGGGAAAACACATGACGCAATCTTCCATGCCAATAAACAACACGAATTAAAATAAACTCCACACATGTTCGATCGAGAAGCAGCTCAATTCGGCCATGACACTCTCCCGGGTTTGTTTTTCAAAACATTGAATTTTATGTTATCGCAAGCCCGACCTTGATCGGTATTTGAATGTTAAGCGCCCTGTTGAATGATTTATGAAGTGTCGCCGTGCTCGCGTCCATGGAAGATTGTACCCTTCACGTCCCAACACTCCCCATCGAATTCGTATCAAATATCGTCTCTCGAGTTTAAATTGGTGTGAAACGGAAAGTTTACCATTGCAGGCACTTGTGCCAGACCGGAGTTTTTCTTGCGCCGTGCCGTGGGTTTATGTTTAGCTGAAGCCTCCGACGCAATCGCCGTGTTCGTCCCTGTCGCGTAACGCGTTGTCCACCCGAACGACCGGAACGTGACGTGTAGCGCACAAAATGGCGCTATACGACGGTTGGTTTGCAATGAGCGTGCTCTCTGCTGCGTCGATTTCGCACGGAGAATGCAAAGCTTTGGCACGGAGAGCGGCATGAAGGGCATTCCCCCACCCCAGGCTTGGGTCGTGTCTGGAAGACGTTTTGCCCTCAGCACCATCGCCATGAAAGGTGAATCCACAAACCCGACGCTAACGCCGTTGGACAAACGAAAGCACGGAAGAAGTCAACCGAACCGGGGTCATCAACGGACACGCAAGAGGAAAAGATGCGGTCGTAAAGAAGTTGATGGTCATGGTAATGAGTGTGAGTTGATTTACTTTTCTCAGACCTCGGAAGAGGACTCTAGAGCGCCGAAGTTCCCCAGGCCAGACGGGGGTGGAGTGGCATCACGTTGATGGACCACGTCTCGATGCGGTTTCCTCTTTCCATTTCATGCAACGTGGTTGGTGCAACGCCATGCACACTCCTTGGTGATTGAATGTTTGGAGTGCAGCAATTGCAGCTTTGCATACATATTGGAATCGCTGGCTGGAGTCGTTCCCTTCTCGTCCAATACATTCACCGACTGCGCGAGGGTCGAGTAGAGGCAAACATATTGACGAGATGATTTGACGTAGCGTGGCAGCTCGCGGTGACTGAAGTTATAATCAACTCATTAGTCACTTCGGTGTGTGTACACGGAGCTCCGGGCGAAGCTCCGTTTTGATTGAATCTCGGTAATCTCTGTTTGATTGAAAACCGATTGGTAATTAATGGAACATGTGTTTCTGCTGGATGGATTTGATTTGATTTGATTTGATGTAATACATATGATTGTTCAAAGCGAGTGTGTTCATACCCAGCGCTGAATTAAATTACGGACTAATAAGAAAATTGCAATAATCTTCCACATCTCCGTTTCGTTCGCAGGCGAAATGGTTTTAATCGCCTTCCAGTGGTGTAAAAGCTATGTTTAGCAAAGTGCGGAAGTCATCAATCATATGAATTCGCAGTGAATATCGAGAGGAAGGCGTACAGATCTCAGGAGACGGACATTACAATCAATGTCGATCACTGAAGCATAAACGAAGAAATCCTGTGTTATGATGAATATGCTTTAAGAACTCAGCAAGTAATGAGATACTTAAGTATAGAACACTACAACATGTGGTTTGAGTTAATTTATTTCAATCCCGAACTTGACATTGAAGTTGTTGAGTGGCTGCGTGGAATATTGATTTGATCGTTGACCGTTGGGTCTGAGGATTCATAGTAGTTGACTCATGATACCCAAGGGGATAACACGTTGTTCGTCCGGGGATCGTAAATTTATCCGGTTTAGAGGAAATGTGTTCTTAGATGTCGCCACGTACGTTCGTACATTTATTTCCCCCAGAAGCTGCCATGCAAATTAATTTTTCTGTGAAAAAAACGGTGATAAAGCAATGAATGAGTAATCCAAGAACCTGAAGGAATTTTCATACTCGATCCTCTGCCTGTTTCTCATCTTGAACGATGATAGTAAACGAATGGAATCTGCGCCTCTTGGTGAATGTATGAGAACTCCGTGCCTTTCGCGAACGGTGCGTTACCTTTCGAGTCTAATCGATCAATTCAATAATAAATCGCGGTTTAGAGTTTCCTGTCGCTTTCGCCTCTTTTGGCAGTCTGCGGTATGCACCGTGGCCACAAATGCAACCACGTCAACGTTGCGTCACCGTGAACCGTTTCGGTGTGTCCGTGGTTGGTAGGATTTTATATCTGGTTGTCACTGTGGTTGTGCCGATCCGGAGTCTGAGCAGTTTTCAGCAACGCTCGGATCAGCGAGTCAAGTATGAGTCGTGCAGTTCATCCCCTCAGTGCCTTGTCTCGAGCTTTTCTGCAGAGGATTTTATGCTGTTTTTCTCGTTGTTCGTTTGTCTAAAGAGGCTGGCCGGAAAGGGCATCCAGCCCCAAGTGAACGTCGAGGTGGTATGGGATGAAGTCTGAAATGAAACCATGTTAGTGTTGAACGCGCGGGGTTTTGAACACTCCCATGTGCCTTGCAATGTGGCACTTGAAATTCTTCAAACATATCAAATCGAAGGCAAGATTTGAAGGATCGTTTGGAAGTTGATCAGCGCTTCCACCGTTTCCCTCAACTCGTATGGAATAATACTCGAACATCTTTGGTTTTCCATTTGCCAGGAACGAATGGCCAAGGCGTTTTTTCTTCTCCAAATTGGGTACATTCAACTGGATCGAAATGGGAGAAACTTCAACCGCTCTAAGCCCTACAACGTGGCGCATCCATGTCATGAGTAAGCTTCCCTCCGAATCGGCATCCATTATTGAGCCTGGCTTCAGTGGCTCCAATTCTCCAACCGTTTTGCGCAAAAAAAATCGCTCTCAAACCCGCGGAAAACGATAAGATATTAGCATTTTTGATTGGCGCTCTTTGTCGCTCCGCACCTGCGTGGCCAAAGCGGATGAAAGGCCGTTTTCCGTTTTTTCGAAGCCACTAGGTCAGCGGTGCCTTGGGAAGAAGCTGTTGGAGCCACCTTGCACCTTGAGTTGCGCGTAAATTTGTGCACCGTTTTGTTGGCATTTTGTGGCATCGTTCAGGGGAAAATCCGTGGAAAACCACGCCGGATGAACGATGAACTATTTTTCCCTCGCACAAGGTGGTTTCCACTTAATGGAGTTCCTTGTTGTTAGTTTTTGTTGGAGGAAATCAGTGCGAGAATAATTCATTCTACTAGCGGTCGATTGTTCTCAGGAGATACTAACGGTGTTAGCAATAATTTGAATCAGATCTCGAGCGAAGGAGAAAAGATGTACAACAAAATTGGAGTATGGAAAAGCGTTGTTGTTTCTTTTATTTAAGTATTTTTCCGTAACCTTATTCGAGATCATGGAAAATACTTTCCGGTAAAAAAACCATTTTGAGTTTTTTTTTTAAGGAAGATCTAATGGTACATCCTTAATTCTAAACTGTCTTGATGAAAATTGACCTATTAACTAGTTGACACGCTCGTGCAATCACGTTTGTCACGCTCAAACTGATGCCCAAAGTCCAACTTGTTTGTCCATTAGAGCGTCCTCGTTTTATCTCCTCTTGAGAATGTAACAAAGTCTTAAAAATAAATAAATTTCTTTAATGTGAGTCATTGGTTGTAAAAACCCAAAGAACGTTCGCCGGCAAGAACCGCACCCGGAAACAAAGTTTGACGGCGCCGAGCCAACCACGCGCAATATTGGAATGTGAGGATAAGAACTAATTGGGGCGTTCGTGCATGATTTGCTGCGCGAAATGTTTACGCTTCACGAGCTCTTGCACGAACCGTACGAGAGGACACGTTCTATTGCCACCAGAATCTGAAATATTTCCATCCGCCTTCCGCTCCGCAAAATCCGTCCCGACCGACTTGGTTGGTTGTCATGTTTGTTGGGTAGTTTTTGTGGAAAACTGCAAAAACAAACCTTACATTGCGAGCTGATGAAGCACAATAATGGAGCAGGAGTACGTGTGTTATGTCATCCAGCAGGTTTGGTTTTATTTTGCAAGCGAAAAAAGTACGTATGGTGGTGTAAAAATAAAACCAATCTCCGCCTACCTCACGGAACGGAGCGAGGTTATCTCTGATTGCGAGTGAAATTGAACAAAGTGCGAATTATTTTCGCAAATGTGGCGGATTCGTCGGATGGCTTGTGTTTTCGCTGCTGCAGCCGTTGGTTATGACGCAACCCACACGCTGGTAATGGGGACAAACCGACCGGGCTGAGGAGGCAGCAGGAGAGATGCATTATGTTAAACAACAACTGCAACAGCTGCACAAGTTAAACACAAAAACCAAATCAACGGAGGAGATCAATTGCGATAGAGTGAAGCGTTGCCGACGATTACAATGTTATCTCGTTATGAGGGAAGGCGTGAACAAATGGAGGAGCCAAAATAAGAAGATGGAGAATGTAAAACCCAACTCCGGCAACCATATCAAACAGTCAATTTCATTGCAGACGTCGACGTACGTACCGTACCGGTGACCAATTTGACCGATTTTCCACCGGCTCACAAACACACATCGTTCGAAAGTTCACTGCACCGACGGGTTCGCATAAGAACCCGTTGTATTTTCCCCCCATCAAACAACAAAACGAGAGGGAGCCAAAGGTGATGCGTAATAATCTAAGCGCCGGAATGTTTGGCTCGCGCTCGGGGAAAATCACAATAGGGAAAAACGATTTAAAATTGCATTCGATCGCGCAATCGCTGCAAAACGTTGGAGCTGCGCAGTTTCACGGGATTTACCGTGTCGGAAGCGGAGTGGAATGCTTCTCGCGGTTTATTTTCGCAAATATGATAATTTCTTCATTGCAAAATTCGAACGCGCGTGACCTGCTGCAAAATGGGGTGAGCCGGTGGGAGAGGGCGGTGGTAAAGGGGAAGGCAGGTCGTCAAAGGGGGTTCCCTGTGTCGGATTAATCTACTGCACTATGAACGCAATGTGAGCCGACCGTCCAACAATTTCGTGGCAGGCATTCAAAGCGCGTGTGCATTTAATCGAACCGGGCTCGATGTTTACATTCCGCCCATTTAACACCTGATGAGGTGATGAGAGCGACGAAAGGTGAAGAAAAGAGGGAGAAAAAAAGAATCAAATGTCTAGCCGACGGCCGTTGAACTAAAGAAGCGTTTGCTTCACACTATGTTGTGTATTCAGCATTCAAATATCGTACCACTAATTATCGCACACCCTTTTGGTCACCCCACAAACGCGTTAGCGCCACCTTGTCCAACGCAACGCTGCATGCGAAGACCTAGGCTGAGGAGAAAAAAAGTGCACCGTCAGCAATGGAGAGGGGCTTGTTTTTTGTTTCTCTTAAGTTTATCTCGAGATGCGGGGTTCGATCGCCAATCATCGACCTGATCGACCGATCGAGCTGCCGTGCGCAGCATTAGCAACGCTGAAGATTACATTGCTACCGCATCCCAGGGAGCCGCGTTACGTTGGTTGTTTTTGGGTAAATGAGGTTGAGTTTTTTTGTGGGTAAAAACTGGTTTTTAGTTTCCGTAAAACGATACGTCACTTTAAGGTACCACATCATTATGAGTCATTTTTTCCGTCGGTGTTCAGCTTTGAAAGTACCAATAAAATCGTATGAATTACGTAGGTTCATATGCAAAAGCAAGTACAGTAGAGTCAAGATTATCCGGATGAACTTAACCCGTAGTTAAAACAATGTTTAAATCAAAACGTTGCATAATTACAAAGACACAAACTCTACAAAATTTGTTAAAATAATAAATTTTTAGAATGATTACGAATAATCGAGAGTTTTCTGTGGTCCTTTTTGGAATGGTACAAGAGCTTTTGATTACAACACAGAACATTTAAACTATAACTGCTTTAATATAAGTGCTCCGAAATGGTTGTAAAAAGAGATTTGGCAAAACAAGAATTATGTCTCACCACCCCGAGGGTGAAACATGCCAAACGCACCCCCTCGGAGGGTCAAACATTACTCAGCCTGAGCCGTTAGAAGGCGTTTTTGTACGCCTGAACGGCAGGAGAAGTAAGGCGAAGCCGAACCCGATCGCATATGGTGCGCGGTATTTAATTAGCTAACGGATGGTGTCGCCACACACTGCGCCGGTAGTGTACCGCCGTCACCCACTCCCTCCCTCCCTCCCTCCTCCAGCTCGTCTGACAAACCGGCCGGGCCCCGGAGCTCGTGCGGGGATGAAAGTAAAAGTGAACCACTCCTACGGGCCAACGGGGTCGGGTAAGGCCGTCGATCGCTTGTCGCGGGCACGAATCACAAGGAGAGCTAGTTTTGGGTGCATGGTAAGGGTGGTTTCCCTCGTTGTGTCTTTGTGCCATCGTGCGGTGTGTTGGTGGTTGCTGTGGTCCTGCGACAAACACTGTCAACACAGACACCCACTTGTGCAACACAATTGCAACCCCAGCTGCATCGACATGGGCATTGCGTAGCATCGACGTGGCAAAATTTATTCTCACCCCAGCCTCACGCGTCACACGCTATCATTTGGCCTGGGTCAATTGTCACCGTCTAATCAAATCGCGTCTCGCCAGCTCACATTAGCAGTACGTCAACCAAGCGCCGGTCCAACGGTTGCAGGTTCGGTCGTCGTATTTCTAGCACTCTTTCGCTGTGAAACTCTCCATCTCTCGGGCCAGGGCGAACAATTATCATGAGCGTTGTAATCGAATTAGCGACAGACATCTCACCGCGACCAAGTGCAATGCGCTCTCGAACACCCCTCGGCCCCCCGCGCTATTTTGTCACGAGGTAAAAAGCAAAACCGAAAGAAACCGTTCGCAAACCGTTCTTCGAAACCGGGGTAAGCCTTTCCGTTTCATAATTAATGATGCTTTCCTCCCGGGTGTAATTAAAACAATTAAAGCGCATCGGGTAGAGAGCATCCTGGGAACGGGCCGAGTGTGCGGTCCAACAATGGCGGCCTGGCGAGATGATATCAATTCCACCACCCGGCTAACGCTGCGGGGAGAGAGACGGCTGGGCGCCTAGGAAATACCGTTTCTGTGCCCGATGTATTAAGAATTCCATTATCTAACCATCTAACCAGTTACGTCGCGGTGTTTTTAGCGATGTCAATGAGCCATTTCCGCTACAGGTCGAGGTGATGTGTACGTCTTATCTGCTTGACAAATTGTGGTCATTCTCAGGTAAATGTTTATTAATTTTCTCTAATCGAGGGAAATCTGATACCGTCCCGTGTGTAAAAACATAATTTTTCCCTTAGTTTCACTTAAAACATCGACAGAAATACAATAAAACTGGCGAAAAACGCAGTTGCACGGCAACCGCGAACAAAGAACTTCAATGCTCCATTCCCTATGCATTGCGAGAGGAACGGCAAGCGACGAACCTTGCTTTCGCGTCCATTTATTGACGATGGGTGCGAAATGAAAAATTCGCAGAAATCTTCTTCACATCGCGATGCAGCGTCGCTTATTATGGCATGTTCGTGCACATTTTTCACCCCAAGGACTCGCAGCACAGCAGGTAGATTTTTGTTATTTTTAGGTGTTCGCATCTTCGGGGCTCGTAAATACGTTGGGCTCCGAAGTGACGTGCGCGATGGAATGCTTACTTGCTAGTAGGGGATGGTTTGAGCGAAATACAATCACTAACTAAATTGAACCGCGAGCTTCTTGTACATCCCTTGGCTTCCGAAACGGCGTCGGGGTTTTATTGCGTTTCGAACGAATGTTCTTTTCCGATATATTTATGATTTTGTTGAAATGCGACTGGGGTTTCGGGAGCATTAAAACGCGATGGCAAGGAATAAATCCAAATTTAGTTTAATAAAACCCACCAGGAAGCCTGCAGCGAACGGACACTTCTTGGAAGTCGTTCGCAAGTTAGGATGAATCCCCAAAGAACGGAAACAGGCTTCTAATACGAACGAGGGGCAGCTCAGGGGTGTGCGGTCCAGAATCGCCAAAAACCCCGAGACGGACAAGGCCACACAATCGGCCAATGGTTCTCACAATCTTACGTTAGTCATCCGTTTCGTTACGGCTCACGTGATTGGAATTCGAGACGAATTCGATCGCGGTGTGTCTGAGCGTCGCTTTCGTCGCTGCGAAAAGAATAAAAATAATCAAACAGCAGAAAAGGCACAGTGGTCATCCGTTGGCGAGGCCCTGCGGCATTACATCATCGGCGACGGGTATTGACGAGCCAAAGCCGCGTTTGAGAATTTCATTTGAATAGAAGTGTTGATTTATGGTCTGTGGCGCGGTGGTGGTAACGCGAACGCCACCGACTCTCAAACCACGGCACTTGAATAGGGGGCCTAATAAACGTGTAATATAATATTGCGTTCGTTCTGAGGCGAATTAATTTTCTACGTCCGATCGACCACCATCGGCCGGGCTTCTGTTTCCCTCGCTGGTGGCAGAAGGTTTGGAGGTTAGAAAAACGTACTTACGGAATGTTTTAAATCGAGAAACATGGAACGGTCGCTACTGGGAAGGCATCGAATGTTGTTCTGTGGAGAGAAAAACCAAAAACAAACTGCATGAGGATGTGTCTGTTTGTGCGCTAAGGTGAGGCTCCAAATCGATACCATCGGGTTCGTTAGTTATGTACATAATTAGATTTAATACATTCGCTAAAAGGCGGAACAATGGTTGTAGTTTTTCGATGAGCTGTAGCTGTTGACAGCATCGCAAATTCAGCCAATCGAATAAGAAGCAAGAGTGTAATGTTAAAATAATAAAAAATGATAGCTAGTCATAATATTAGCATTTTTATTTGTTCGAGGTTAAATGCTTTAAAGACTAACCGGATCTAAGATTTTGTAAATAAAAAAATTAAAATGCATAACAGAGGTTTCTTAAATCCTTCTTTTTTGGGATAATTAAAGAATGGTGGTATTAAAATATAACTACGACCGTTTCTACACGATGTACCGTAATAAGCTTTGTTTATTTCCTTCCTTTTCGGAGACTTGACATTCTTCGAAAATATTATTATTTTAAAACAGTTGAAAAAGAAGGAAAGAAAGAGAAAAGAGAGAGAGTTGGCAGCAAAGAAGGTCACCAAGGAGTGATGCAACGGTGCGGCAGATGCGTCTCGTCCCGCGTCCCATATTTCGGCCAGCGAATCCGCGCGCTCATGCTGGAATGCCAGATTTTCTCTTCTGCCCGGATTCGCCCGGTTGTCCCTCACCCTTTGACCAATCTCAGCCTCGAAAAGCAACAAATCCGTGCGGGACAGAAAATCTTAATGGAAACCAGTTTGCCCCAGCGAACGGTTATGTTGGTCCATAATTTAAGCTTCCGCTCGCTTCGTTCCCGCTGCTCGAAGCCATTCCATCCGCCTTCTCAAATGACCCGTCTAGCTTTCTTCATCGCGCGGCAGATGCAAAATCTTATCCGCTGTTGATTTTGGTTCCCCCATACTTTCGTCTTTCTGTTTCTTCGCTGCTTCTTTATCGTACTTTATTGGCCATCTTCAAAATTGATCGTTCGTCCCCTGACACCGTCACCGATGTTGTCGTCGTCGCTGGCGTTCGGCCGGAAAGCAAACGCAAAGATCTTCACACGATCGAAAGATTGTCGTCGACAGCGTCATCGATTCCCGCATTCGGTTCCCCGCAGGACGCATCATCATCCGCAATCGATCGGGAGTGTGTGCGATCATAATCGACGGCGATGGGACGATTGCTCATTTGAATACGACCCTGCCAGAGGGTTTGGAACCACTCCCAGTCGTGTGGCATGCGGGAGTTCGGAGTGCGTTTACCTCTTGGTGAGCTTGGGTTTAAATACATTTATCGGTTCGCCTCGTAGGTCGAATTGTAACTGTAAAACCCCCTGCCATCTAACACGAAAAAATGCCTTCTAATTCTGACTCACATAAAGGTCAGACTCAGGGTTTTCATGGCCTCCCAGACACGGTTTGCGCAGAAAATCCCTGACTCATGGCCGAAGTCCAAAAATCTCTTAGCGTTGTGGAGGATGGTGTACGATTTTTTTCTGTTTTTGGTTCATCGCACGAACTTTGCCTGTAAAAGGTTCTTGCTTCAACGATTGAGAAGTTGAGGGTTTAATGTTAAAAAAATAGTTAAACCGGTTGGAACGAGCTGCGATTGAATCAAAGTACCAGTCACTTCGTATTCCATTGATCATTCGATGAAATCTGCAACAAGCAATCTCCAGTCGGGTTTTATTCATTCATAAGGTGTTTGTTCTAGTTCGGCAACAAATTGGGGGTGTTGTGATGATGTAATGAGTTCGCAGACTTTGTTTGATTTTTTCTTTTGTTATACAACATCTTTACAAAGCCTAATATCAAACGTTGGTACAGTTAACTTTATGTTATGTTTCACTTCGCTTCGTTTCTCGGAGCTTTTTGCGGGAAACAAAAGGGATACAGTAAAAGATGTATTTTTCATTACAGTTATCCCGTTTTGGCGTTCCTCGAAGCCGCTATTGATCGCTTCTCATGATTGGCGCGAAGAGGGTGGCACAATTTTCGCTAATCAACTCAAACTTGATTAAATTTTAACGGAATACTAGTGCATCTTTCATTACGCTAGCGCGGTTTGTATTCTTCGCAAACAACGATCTTTTTTTTTGTCTTTGTTTGCTGATCGGTTTTTGTTTCCTCGGACTGTTAATTTTCTAGGATTCTGACGATGATTCGACAGGTTTTTGCTCATTTTGTTTCAAGCATTTTACACGTCGAAGTGGGAATGAAAATTAAACGAAAACTAACCACACAAAGTCATCAAAGACACAAGCTCCTAAAATGGCAGTAATCGACCAAACAGTGGATGTTGCGCCACTCAGAAGAGTTCTTAAAGCCCATTCTTGGGTCGAGAATTGCGAGGCATATGAAAAAATCCCCCCAATCGTAAAGTTTCTCGCGGAGGGATGTTTACTGTCGTCGTCAAATATCCGCCAAAATGGCCGAACGACCTTCAATCTTCGCCGTCCGTCCTCTCGCAGATTTGTGACCAGACGCGAGCAAGGGGTGATTTTTTGGATTGGAAAATAAAGTGAGACTCCTTCTTTTCCCCAAACTTGTCCATTCTATTCTATGTCTCTCTCTCTCTTGGCATGTTTGGCAAGGAAAGTGGGTTTCCTTGAGACTTTGGAGAGGTGCCTTTTGGGAAAAATAGAACAAAACTAGCTAGCAGCTTCACCAACTTAGTGGGGACCACATTTTTTACCTCAATCCAATCGCAATTTGAATATTCAACGACGTGGACTTATTGGGTCTCGAAGCTCGGACGGGTTTTCTGCGTTGGGAGGTGGGTGGGCGGAACGAGTTACGCGGTTTGGAGCCGGTTGCCTGGCGCTGCTATCTTTATGAGTAAACGGACTTTACGCAGACGGCGCACGAAAGTGCATCTGTGTGGGTGAGGCTGTTCTGTTGAGTCGTTGGAATTTTGCTGAATTTGAATAGGATCCTCCAAGTTTAGAGTGGAACTTGGTTGTGCGTAACCGATATGGGCTTCTAGAGCAATCTTGGAACAGGTTGGTTGATTAAATTAGTCATTAGAAAAACCAGAACCCTTCGTGCTTCTTAAATAGAACACAAACATTCGGTCCTTTCTAGAACTTTTGTGTTTTTTTGGGACATTTTCGTCGAAAATAGTTGAAAGTTCCTTTTCAACTCGAAATTTTGTTATTTTTATTTACACTCCTAGTTAATTTACTTCTTTATTGCAAAAGCATAAATACTGAGGCATTGCAACACATTAAGATCCTTTTTACCTGTCCGATACGGAGCAGCTGAATGTTCTACCGGATTTCGAACCGGATCCGGATTGTGCAACGGTGTAACGAAAGTCTGGAACCGAACCTCACGTCTGGTAATTGATACGGCCTTTACTTTGGCCTCCATTTGCCCCACGCGCCTGTGCAGGGGGTGGATTTTCCACCCCGCAATTGCACTCTCGCGAAAAGCAAACCTTCCCTTTCGCACTTATAAACCAAACCCGGCGCAATTTATCCCTCTAATAAGCGTTTACCGCAAAAGGGAGTAGATGGAATAGCAAAAACAAGTCTTACTCTCCAGCCACCTGCTCGCCAAACTCTAGAACTCGTTGGCGAGTTTTCCTACTAGCCGGCACAGCTTTCCAAGCATGTTGGTACATGTTCTCGGACTCGGGTTCGAATTTGGTCATTTCTGGTCTGTGCGCTTGCGTTTCGGTTAATTGGCAAGGAATGTTTGCTAGTTTTACCCTTTTCTCGCGCTCCACACCTGGTGCAACTGGTGGCACGTGACTCCCTACGGTGGCCAGCTGGGGCTGTGGGTTTGTGGCTTGTCCGACGGCGTGGGGAGGTCTCTCTGGCCGCTGGCAAAAAGCATATCTCCACACGACTCAAGATGGAGGAGCGTCGGTTTCGGGGTGCAACTCGTTTTGAAAGCGATTCGACTTTGAGAAGGTGAACCTGTTTGCCTGTGTGTGTGTTTGTCTGTTGTCGTGTCAACGTTATTTATTTCACATTTCAACACATCATGTAACGCTCCGGAGAGCCTTCCGAGGAAAGGCACACTTTGTCGCGACGCGGGAGGAAAATGTGTGGCATTTTTTGAATGTGTTGTGTGTTCCAAACAAAAGTGACATGCGCCAAGGAGATAAATGAGATGCACGACAAATGGCAAGCGTCTTAAGTCGACTCGAGTCTAATCAGTTTTCCCTGCCTCATCCTCCCCGAAGCCACGCTGGCATGGATGACGTTAATTTGATCATGACACTGGACACTTTGCATAGGGTGGGTTTTCTTCCACACCGGTCCGCTGTCTTAAACCGAATCCCTTCGGGGGTTATTTTCACCCGTCTCGTCGTCTCGTTTTGAAAGTAATTAGCAACGAAAAGTGAGAGCATCCCCTCGGCCGGTTGTTGACTGGTGATGTTATTATGCTCGATGCTACCGGCTTGAGATGAAGCGCGAGTTCGTGCACTCGTCGTCATCGATCAAGTTACGGAGGATGAGGCTGATGAAAGTTTCAACGCGTAATGATATGCCGATATGTCGGCGCAACAACGCGCCTGGTAATAGGGTTGTTTTGTTGTTACTTAAGTTCAACATCTTATCCTGTTTCTTTACCGTCTTTTCTGAAGAGTAAAGTTCGTTGTTGAATCCTAAATAATACTGTTTAAAATATGATTTTTAGGCAAGTGGATCTTCAAATCAAATCCTCACTCGAAAACGAGAGCTACCGTTTGCTTCACCCTTTTGTTGACTTTCAAATTTTGTACTTGACGTTAAAACAAACATGTGATGGTGCAGTCAAGCGCGTCTTAACATTGAAACCACGTCCCGTGGAACATCGCCGTAATGATGTTTTTTCAATCAAACATTGTTGACATTATTACAACACTCCTTGCTCCTCCTCTCATGCTCGTTGGCGTTTCTTTTCTTGTTCCCGTGGTTTGGTTGCGGTTGCTCATCAGCGCCACCATCGTTGCATCGAGCGTCGACATCACGATCAATAATGCATCCGAGAGTGTCGCAAGATCACGCGGTCGCTGCATAAAAACTCCGACAGTCCATTGCATCGATCGATCGATCAGCATAACTTCCCACTTCCCCACCCCGTATGCAGCATACTTCTCCCCACGCACTCGATTTTTCCAACCTGTCCGTGGCCTAATTGACATTATTTTTCCTTGCTGCCGGTGTTTCCTCTCGTTTCATCGCAAAACCGGCACCTTTTCTCTCACCATCTACTTGCCTTGACCCATGCACACGGATGGTGGGTTAATTGAATTTAGCCGTTTTGCGGCACGGCTGCTCATTTATATTACTCCCGAGCTTTTGACGGCAATGCCACTTTACCCACACCGACACTTACACCGTTGGTTGTTTGGTTGCGAAATTCGAAGGACGTTTATTAACTTTTAAAGCCGCATTTAGCAAGGCTTTATCTTGCGGCTTGGATCACTCGAAAGCAAGCGGGTCTTTGCAGGCGATCCGATCAAGTCTGGGGAGTGTGTGTATGTGTGGAAAATACCGTACTTGGACGGTTGTAAATAGAGCAAACACTTGCCGCCGAAATGCGTTCCTTTATGGTGGCAAAGAAGTGGGTTTTGATTGCTTCGGAATTTAATGTGTGCCCGAAAGTGAAATCGATTTGAGTCGCCGACAGAAAGAGTAAAGGGTGACACAAACAAGTCAATTTTAGGGGTTGAAATAATAGCAGTGAATGATGTTTAAGTAAAATTCCGATCAATATGCCCCACCGAACCGGAAGAGAAGCGTTCACGATCACGTTCGGTTATGATAAACGATCGATTAAATTGGGCTTCCTCCGTTGTCATTTTCGCCCGGGTACGAAATCCGAGAGATTGTTGGCCGGAATTTCGTTTTTTCGTCGTTGTTGTTCCGGGCGAACTTTCGCTTTCCTCCTGGACCTGGAAACCTCCGGTGGCCACCACCCATCTTCCGCGTAGCATCCCCCACATGTGCCGCCACGAAGGGAACACGTGTGGAACTTTCTTTCCCCCGAGATCGGTGTTTTATTTCTCCCCGTAAACCTGTCACACTCGCCCACCGACACAGGAGCAAATGAGTTAACTTCGGTTTTGTTTTTCTGCCTCACTCGCCCGGGAGTTCGACCTTCCTTTTCGATAGATGCCGCCTCGATCCCGGGTGAAATCTCGAGGGCTCGAGGGATAAAGGGAAAATAAAGCGATAATGTTAATTGAGCAAACACAACTTTGTTTTCCACCGCACGATAATGAGCCGGCGTGGAGTTGGTTTACCGATTTAAAAACATACAAAAACCGAGGTGCACGCACAGTTTCGCTAGGTTTTGGGTTGGAAAATGGTGCGACATTCCCGTTCGCTGGAAAAAAAGGGTGCTCGAATGTCCGCTTCGAGGCAGTTCAAATTACGTTTGCGAGACGCGCTGTTTGCTTTCTTGGGGTGTGAAAATGGATCACGTTGCGTGCCCACATCAGCTTGCATCACTCAGCCGAGAACCGATTGACCGTAAGAAAAAACAAAAGGGGGGAAAACGGAATGACTTAAAATGCAACGAGTTCGGGTACGAGTGCAGTTTTGGGCGAACCCAGGCCGGTCGCACCTTTCGCTCGCTCGCTCGCTCGAAAGTCGCACTTTCTCGGCCTGGCCTGAGGGTTGGTCGGTTAAAAGAAACGCACTGGCCGCCACTTCCCGGCCCTCGGTCACTTAAAACGGCGCAGCATCGACAACGAGGAGGAAAACTTTCGCTTTCCTCTCCTTCCTCGGTGCTCAAGGGGAAACGAAATGGGTCTCTTCCTTGCAAAGTGAACGGTTATGTGCGCACCGAAGTTGACCGAATCGATCAATCAAGCCCGCCCCGCACTCGCACAGCTTCCTGGCAAATCGAAGCGAATGCTGATGATGATGATGACACGCTCCTGAAGAGGTGGCCTCGCTCGTCCTCGGGCTGCATCTCGTTGGCCTTGCATTTTCCGACCGAAAGCGGTCGATTATTGGCGGAAAATGTTGCTAACGATCGACGGCCGCCTCCACGACCATCACCCCGGGACGGCTGCTGACGAACGCCGCTCCATCGGTGGTTACAATTAATTAACACTCAGAAGACCACGTGAACGGACACCCATTTGTGGACCATGTTTGGAAAACTAATGATCATGGCGCAGAGTAACGCTCGCAAATGTCGCTCCGGATGTACGGTTCGGCATTCATATTTACCCGCTCGAATGATGATAAACAAGTGAGCTAATATTTAATTTTTACTGCCCAGCACGGGCTGAGGCATGCGCCACGCCATTCCATTGGGCAAGCGGTGATGACCACGATAGGGCTCCGTGGCGTACATCCATTACTGTCATCGTACAGTTTTCGGAATCTCTGGGATTGAAATATGATTTTATTTGCGGTCCATGATTGCGTGTCCCCGGCGTCCGGAGGCTTGGACATTCACTTTTGGAAGCCTGCACAAGGAACGGTTCAACTTGCGTGCCTAAACCTTGCTTGACGGCTGTCATCCTGGTCCCCACTTGTGACGACACGGAAGCTCTGATACCTGGCGAGTGCCCTGCCCTACCAACAACTAGCAAACACGCAAAACCCGAAACGAAGCCGCACAAATTATTCACAAATTCGTTCCCGGGAGGCCACCTTCCCTTTTGGCGGAACTGGCGGACGTTCTTGTGTCCGTGATCCGGTCGTGCTGGAGGGCATAGTTTAGGGTGCATATGTTTTTGACTATTTATCCGACTAGTTCAAACGGATGCTACCGCTAGCGAAGGGTTTAGTTTTAGACTAGTTTTTTGTCGCTAAGTTGCTAGTTGAAGCGAGTTTTTCCTCGCTCCACACACGGCCACCTAATTACTGTATTCGTGTCCGATCGTTTGGACGATCAAGGTGAAGAGATTACACAGAAAAAAACTTAAATTTCCGATATTGACGAAACATTTGATGGATGGCACGCATGTTTGCTTTTTTGCTCCCATCCGGTTATGAAAACGATCCGTGAACAAGGAAGTAGGTTGAAGTCGCAGAAGCACTAGGATGTACCTGTTACCCGGAAGTCTTTACGGAATACCTAGGAGACCTTCAGCAAGGTCGATTGGTTTCGGTAACATCGAACGATAGATAACTTTGGTGCAAGAGTGTTTCCAAACTGTTAAGTTGCATCATTGAAGCGCAGAGCAAAAGCAAAAGATGTTTATAATGGGGTTGAGTTAGGAAAATGTTTCACACAAAGCAAGAAACATAAACCATGGGTGTGGAAATATAAACCAATCGAAAACTATCAAAACAAACAATCATCATTTCATTTTCGGCTGATCATGACCTATCGAGCGAGCAGGTGAACGACGTGTGTATCTGATAATCGAGTAGTTTTTCCGAACTGTTTCATCTCTCACCCCGATACGGGACATTGACCAGCCGGCTCAAGGACGGCAGAGGTTTCGCGGAAACCTAACCACAATCTCCGGGTGTGGTCAAGCAGGCGAATCTTATCACACATCCGCCGACGTCTCCCACTGAAGGTGTGACGAAATTAGGCTTCACACAATAACCTGAAGACTATTTGAAGATGATCGTCAACCGTGGATTGGGGTGGTGTAACTCTTTAGCTCGCTAGGTGTGGCTTGAGGAATTTTCTTGTCCGTTTTTCTTTTGCCCTTTCAAGCTTTAGTTTGTGCCGAAGAAACTGGAGCACTGGGGATTGAAGCCTGCCAAGCCAACATAAATAATGCATTGCTTCTCACATTGCACTCGAAAGTGGTGCGTGAAACGGCATCGTGACATCGTCACGTGCTTTCGCAGGCGCTAAACTCTCACGAGTCAACGGCCCTTTTTCGAGGCGTAACTCGGTGCTAGAGAAGACGATCGAGATGGTGCGCGAGCGAGAGTACTAGGTCACCTGCGCCAGCAGTCATGTTGGGCAAGGGTTTTTCGTGTTTTTGAAACCTTCCTGCAGATGATGATCGCTCAAAAACAACCCCTTACACCTGGTGCACCTTGCAACATGCCGCCGCTGTTGTTTGTCTTTCCAATTTTGCTTCCATCGCTCAGATGCGTTTCAACAGGTTGGTTCGAATTTTCGGAGCAGTGATTTATGGAGCACATTGTTTTACGACGAGGCGCGTGGAATGATGCACCGAAAAGTGCCCCCCCCCCCCCCTCCCTGGGTGAGGAAGAGGTGGCAAAGTAGGGGGCGTAAAGTCTGGAGATGAGAAGATGCACCCGGATGGACCTTCGGCTGGAGAAAGTTAGTGGCGGGCGTTATGTAATGGTTTGTTTTGTTTGCTTTTCCTCCCACTGGATCCTCCGATCGAATCGATTGGGGTCCATTGTGCTGGTAGTATTTGTTCCTGGTCGGACGAAAGAGGGCAGGTGAGGCGGGAAAAAGTGGTTTATTTTATTGAACGACCGTAAAGTTCAATTAGCTGGTCGTTAAAGTGCGTGAGAACGAAAGCGGAACATGCGTTAATAAATTGTCCGCGGGTTGTCCATCTTTTTGGAAACGGTTTTCCTAGCGGGCTCCATCCTGTTTGCTTAAAACTTCCAACTAATGGGAACCGCTTAGACTTGCCAATCCACACATTCACACGTGGTACGACGAACGGCGACATACTAAAGTTTGATTAATAGCCGAGACTAACGTGGAATAAAAGCTTCCAATATTCGTTGGCGTCGTTGTCGTTACGCGTACTTGAACGGTGCCATAAAATGGACTCCTTTCGAATTTCAACCCGCGCTGACTCAGACCCGTGTGTCACGGGGTTTGCTGCATACTTTTGGCGCTTGGGAGTGGATTAAATCTGTCTGTATGTTTTTATACAAGGACATTTCGACCCGATCGCCCTTTCAGATACGAACGCCTATTTTATATGTGTTTCACATGCCATATTGCGAAATATTTTGTTAAAAACCAAAATCATTAAACATGAATTTGTTCTATTCTTACCTTTTTTAATCCTGTCAGTAGTATAAACTTTTATTTGATTCTCGTTCTGATTCTATCACTTTTGTAAACAGTTGTCAAAGTTGTTATTTTTCACTGCGTCGCCTTTGGGGAAAAGCTACATTGGATACAGTTACAGGCTAAAGAGAAAAATACACATTTTCCATCATTTTTCAGTCTAAATATTTTGTTTCCTTTTGTTGATGTCAAAAACGTTGGATAAATATTTTAAATCCTACATATGGTGCGCATTTATTGCAGGAAAGGCACATCTTGTTGTTTCTTCTTATGCTCTCTATCAGCATTCAATGATTCCAACATTTTGTCAAGACTTTATATACGGTGTTAAGAATATGATTGAACGCTTTTCCGAGCACGAATTAACATCGTTATGCGAATCGGTTCGAATGCGAATGGCAAAAAGCTGGAATCCAACTGATGGTACGATTGTGTTGGTGAACAAATTAGCCTGGAGATGAACGCCACGAAAGTTCCGAGAAGAAATTGAACAACCGGTGAAAGAGGGAATGTGAACGAATCTAACGAACACCACACGATTTCGGTGCGAAATTAAGGATGGCAGTTGGGCAAACATTTAGAGATTGCAAACAAATTAAAACGGGACATTTATCGAGTTTCTTTTGGAGAGTGATGTCCAAGTGAAACAAACGGTTGGAATTTAACACCTGAGAGAATGTAGCAAATTAGCAAGCTTTGGGCGTGATCAGGAATCAAGAAGCTGGTCATGATAAGCGTATGTGTTCCGATTTTTGGCAGTAATTTCACAGCTTTTCTTATGTGCGCTTTCACCACAACGTCCTTTGCAAGTTTTATCACTTCACAGACTGATCTACTTTTTCACACGTCTTCACTAATGGAACTCGACACCGGTAGGTTTTCTCCAGCCTGCCCACAGCGCAGGGCGACACTTTGATTTCGAACTGGAATCGAAGGTACAAATATTGGAACGTCTTGCACGGTTTGCAGCCTCCGCTTTTCGGACCCACTGCCTACGACACTTGACACTCACATTTTCATAACGCATCCCGACACATGCGCACAAGTAGTGGCTGGCTGGCTGGCTGGCTGGTAACCTTTTCGCGGGTTCAGCGCAGCCAAGAAAAGAGGTTCGTCGTCTGGCGTGAAGCCAAGCTCGACCAAACTGGTCGAAACGAATCGAAAAAAAACCGGTTGTCGGTGGGGACCTTACACTGTTCCGGGCGTTCGATTCGCACCGCACTCCATGCGCTGCGAGCTCTCAGACTCAACTGACGGTCTGCAGTCGCGATTCGTGACGGTGAACCGAAGCCCTCGCGAGGCTTGGTTTTTTGTTTTCTCGTTGAGATGCGCCACGGTGCGCGAACCATTCGCGAATCAAACACAGACCAACGCATAGGCAGACAGATCCGGACGGTTGTTTGTGTGAACGCGGAAAAGTAACGAGACACCGGCAGTGGAACGCACGGCCGCCGGCAGCAAAGGGGCGGTGGCATGCGGTGTAAGATTTGACCGGTTCGTCGCCACTTGCGCTTTCAAGTCTCTTGATCGTTTTTACTCCTGTACCGGTGGATCTTACAACTGAAGAGAGATGCAGACTCCATGAATTAATTTTGATGCCGCAAGGATTGCAATGTTCTTATTATTCTGGAAAATCTTATAATCAATGAAAACTACTGCTTTAAACGTCAATTTCAATTTATCTTTATGTGTGAAAAATACTAAAGAATGGATTGAACTATTGTATAAAAGATTGTTTAATTCACTAAACAGTTTTCACAAACTACGATCTGTTCCGAATAAGTTTTATAGATTCAATTGGATTCTAATGAAGATTATGGATTCCGAATGTTAAGAAATTTAAAAAGAAACAAATTTCTTTGTCTACTCAACTACTACTCAACTCTAGCTGAGAAAGATGTATATTTACTAGAATTTCAAGGACGGTATTCATACAACCAAAAAACTAATAACAACATTCACATTCTCTCTGATAGCTGCTGCTTATTTATTTTCAGGTTTCATATTTTTTGGGAAAATGTGTATTTTCCGTTGAAATTGGTTGGATGGAACAGTATTTAGAACCACCCTGTACGCTTAACTGGGGCTCAACTGAGCTTAAAAGTTGCATGCGTGCCCGGGTAAGCTTTTGCTTGCGGGAAAGCTCAACTGAGCTCTGGCTTCGAAATCTACTCTCTTCTCTAGACTTTTACCGTCGATCACGTGCAATTTTTAAATTTTAACGATAGAAGTTTGACCAACGTGAATAAGACATCTTAAAAACGCGTCAAAGTAACTTAGCTTGATTTTTCATTATGCAAGATGGTGATTTAAATTTCAATGTGTATAAATCAAACGTTTCAAAGTAGAACAAACTTCTCAATATTTTCGATGCAGTAAGGGTCACTCTAGGGAGTAAATTGCGTAGTAAAATATGAACATAAAAGTTCGAGAATGAATGAAACTAATCATCTGTTGATGTTGTTTGAGAAATATTTGAACAAGACGTGTGAAGAAGCGATACGTTTATTGAATCAGATGATGTTGCAAGAAACACAAAGCAAAACCCCCAGGGGGCGGGTTGAGGGAGCAGTTCATTTCGCATCAAAGGTTAGCCCACGGTAGATGCCAGATGTTTCTGGAGAACCCTCGGTCTACTATCGCTGCCCACGGTGGCCCCCACGGCTCTTGCTCAAGAAGCTCCCAACACGACTGCAGCAGTCTTATATTGATTATAAATACAATATTTTATTTTCACTTTCCACTTGCGTGTTTGCTCACATGCCTTATCTAACATACTCTCATTTCGCTGCACAAAACTTATCAACATCACACATAATGCTGGTTCGCTCTCACTCGCCCCGCACCAACGCTGACTGCCGTCGACGAGCCGAGTGATGGCAAGTGGGCAGCTTTTTGGGACAGTCTTTCTTGTTTCGCGGCGCTGTGAAGAAATGTCCTAAATGGGAACAGGCACACCAGCGGAAGACACTGGGCAAATGCGAAGGCAAGAAATAGAGGATAGAGTGGAAAAAATTAGGGTGAATGAGCAGAAAGGATACAGTGAAGAGCTTGCAAATAAAAATTCTATATGAAACGTATCCGTCATTGTACTCCAGTAAAGTTCGCTAAGATACATAGGTTTTTAAAGTTGCCCAAAGCTATCTCTAAGGCGTGAGACGTAAAATAGTCTTGTTTGAAGAGAAGACTGTTAGCCAGCCAACAGCCACTTTTTGGTTGGTAATGTTGATTGCACAGGCAGTTATACTAGATTGTATTCCTCGAGGGCTCAGTTTGGGTGCTGGGATTTTGTTTTTAAAAGAGAGATTAGTTGTATGTCCTTGTCGACATTCTTATAACGATCTCGTTGATCGGCCCTAGCACATGATAGGACTCTTGAAGGATCAACTTACGGATCCAGAGAGTAGTTGGTTTGTGGTGTATTGGTGTTTATATGCTTGCGTTAAGTTTCAGGAATCCCATCGGGATGAAGGACGTCGTCCCGAATCTGTGCTCTTCGATACTTAGGAAGTAGTTACAACTAGTTAAGCTGGTTGTCTTTTGGCAGGTCTAGAGTGCGCTGAGTGAGCGGGACAAGAGGAAAAATACCGATCCGCAGGCCACCATCCGGGGCCGAGCATGAGACGCGCGTGTCCTCCCGCGGTCACGCAGTGTTTTCTAAGCCATCGTGTCATGGTAGCCGGGTCTGGCGTCGAAGCTTCCATAGTGCGTCCCGTACTGCGTGCCACTGTTGCTCTCCAATCTGCGCGAAAGAAAAACAAACATTCAGGAAATCCAATCAAACCGGGTGTCACTAACGACTTGTCAGTCCCTTGGATGGTCAATCAAAGTTGGTGACCTCTTTCACCCCGAAACGGGACCGAGCACTAACGAGCCATTACTTACTCGGTGACGGAACGTGCCCAGTGTCCTTGCTTGCTTTGAAAGCTGTTGCTGATTAGCAGGTTGTTTACCGACGGGCGCCAAGAACCGATGAGTGAACTTTGACTGCCAGAGAATCCCGACTTGTTGCTGTGGACACGAGAGTGAGAACGAGCGTCTTTAAGTAGTCCTTCGGAAGGAAGCTGTGGTGCCGTGTTAAGCCTTACCCTCTGTAGGTTATGTCAAGACTACTGCTACGACTAGCGGTACTTTCGTTGTGTGAGTCCCCATCGTGCGTGCTGGCATTGTCGGGCTTGATCAGGGACTCGGTGGAGGAGACTTCCTTGTACGGGGCGGGCGTGCGCTCGAAGAAGAGGAACAGAATGGTGATGATGCCGACGAGCAGCTGCAGCCCGATGATGAACGCCGTGGACGCACGGAAGCCGATCGCATCGAACAACAGCCCGCTAACGGACGGTCCGACGAATGCGCCGAAGGCGAAGGTTGAGGTCCACAATCCGGAGATGAGTCCATACGTTTCGATGTTGTCAGGGAGACCTTTTTTGCTGGAAATGAATTGATTGCTGTTATGGGAGCAAATCATTTCAAGGCTTCTTTTTATTGCTACCTACATCGATATGTCGAGGGCATCGGTGAAGCTGGAAACAAGTACTGCCGCAATGCCAAGTCCGTGTAGCACCAGTCCAGTTATGACGTAGGTGAGATTTCTACGGAAGTAATGCGTATTAGATTGACGATCGTTCGATCGATAAGATCGTTCCAGGAGCTGTGCTACTTACGTTTCCAGTGGAAGGAATGACGCAGGACCAACCAAGCAGAACCCACCGACGATCAGGAAGCAGCCGATGGTGGACACGATCTTGGGGTTGAGGAACTTGTCCACGCTCCAGCCCCACACTGGAGCCGTCAGTGCGTACACTCCTCCGTTGATGACAAACACGACACCTGAAGGAGGGAATGTCATGAGCGTGATAAACTATAAGACCTTCGTTCCTGTATAGTCTGAGGCTTACCGAGAAGAATAGGACTGAGATCGAACTGTCGCAAGTGTGGTTCCATCGTGGCGCTTAGGAATCCAATGGAAGCACTGGTGGCGCAAATGGCCAAGGCGCACACGACCACTCCCGGGATCTTGAGCACGGAAAGCAGTGAGGCGGACTTCTCCCGGTTCGGTGACTGGTCGTTCGGGTGCTTCGGTAGGATGCAGAGTGTCAGGATGGCCGTCACGAACAGGGCCGATCCGAGCACGACAAACGGTAGATAGTAACCACCGACGCTGTACAGCGCCCCACCGACCATCGGACCGACGATCAGTCCCAGCCCGAAGCAGGTCTCGAGGGAGGCGAAGGTGGTCGCGACGTTGTTCGGGAACTCCTTGGCGATGATGGCGAACGAGGCCGTCAGGAAGGCCGCGTTCCCGAGCGCCTCGACGATGCGTATCACGAACGCGAGCGTGATGAAGGGCACGTGGCCGGGCACGCGGTCCAGCAGACCGAACAGGATGGCCGAGGTGCCCGTGGTGAAGATGCCACTGTTGAATAATACTTTCGGCCCGATCCGGTTGATGTACTGGCCGTAGACGGGCGAGATGATGAACACCACCAGCTCGAAGATGCCGAACACGAGCCCGTACTCGGTGGCCGTGGCGCCTTTCGATTCTGCCTGCGACGGAAAAAGCAAACGTATGTTCTCTCTATACTTCTCGGTTGGATAACAACAACGTCGTTAGACTGTGACACCCGCTACCACAGGCGTGTAATTTGACTCCACCAATCGATACTTTTTCCACCGTTACCACAGGAACTTAGCTTAGAACGGGTCGGTGGATGACTTTTCGCTTAACGCCGTAAAAATCATTACTCGCTATTTAACATGCCAAATTCCATTGCGCGCGGTTCTGGTTTGGTGACAGAAACCTTTCCCGATCCCGGCGAGTGATTCATTTACGACAAAGTTTATCAATTTTATGAAACCATACATCAGTGACGTTGATTTGCGATAATCCAACGCTGGAATATGTAACGGAACAGTTGCGAACGAAGCGGCTGTTCTTAGCGTTTACTGATAGCAACCGTAATTTCGGACGCAAACCTTGAAACACTACTTTTTTATTTTTGTAATTCGTGATAATAATTGTCCATAGTTTTTGTGGTGGGTTAAGCTTTTCATTTGGATTGTCTTTTTTCTGTAATCATTCTAATCTTGCTAGCGATTAAAACGATCTTAATGCTAGGAAGAATTTGCTTCAATTGAGAGAGAGAGAGATTACTTTAGTCGTTCAATGAGATTAAATGATGGCTTCTTTCTACATTATTATGCACGTGATTGCGTGGAACGTTGTGAGGACACGGAAGTACACTAGCAAAACAGCGATCGGTCGTAATCTAATCGATCGGAGGAGAAAACAACCTGAATGTCATAATCTACTGATCGCTACGTACCTCGTTCGGGAAGAACGGCGCCTGTAAACTGACGCAGATGGCATTGCAGAAGTCGGCCAGTCCCATGATCATCAGTGTCAGCCACTGGCGTCTCGTGAAATCTAGAGCCATTGTTGTGCCGTTGTTGTTATTTTGCTACGGATGTCAGCAGCTGCAATTTGTCTCGTTATAGATGGAGGTCGAAGGCCAGACTAGGTCGATCTGTTCCGTCAAATTAGTAAACTGTACTATTTACAGTACGAGAATACAGGGCGAAGTGGTGAGATGCGCACTGAGTAGAGAGATAATGAGAGTCTATCGACAGCTTGTTTCACAGCTCTATCTTTAGTATATCACTCACACTGAGCCTTTTGAGAGAGTCCTTTTGTTTTCTTAGACACTTTGGCTGTACACTAAGGCTGAAAGGAACCACTTCAACACTACACTATACGCCTGTCCTTTCTAGGATCACACACGTATGGTAATTATTGAACTCGAAATGGGAGCGCAACGCTGAGATATACACATAGACGCAGGTTGAATACTATCACCACTAGGTCAGCGCTGACACGGCACCGTACACTCGATGGGGCATCTTTTCGTCGGTGCTGAGCGCTGGCACACCTTTTCGGTTGGCTCGGTGCTCGAGAACAAGTTGTGATAGCGAGCCGCCTTTTCTGTTTTAGCGATGAACTCGTGGCCAATCAATCACGGCCGCCGTCGATACGGCCGGCTCGGTGCGGACAAAGAATTGCCCCACGGGCCGCGATCGGTAGTGAACCGTATCGGAAGAGAGTGCCCCGTGTGTACTGTGTCTGGTGCGTGGTGGCCAGTCCCGGCCGATATGGATGCAATCACACCCTGGTCGTCGTCCCGTCAGCCGCAGTACTGATACGTACTGACAAGCGCAATGGCAGCACCGCCTGGCCAGGAGTGAACTTTGATAGGCTACTCGGATGGTGGTGTTGCTGGTGCTGCTGGCGCGAGGATCATCTTGTGTTGCCACTCTTCTTCCCAGACAAGCTGGAATGCTTCCGCACTAAAATACTTGGCAATGGCGACACTTTGGACAGTTGGTTCCTTCTCGCCCGGAGGATTACTAGGATACACACAGCTCACACAGGAGGGAGGCACGGATAACACGGACACGGCGATTGACGGACTTGCGAACTGGAAGCTGGAGCCCACGGAGCACCGACTGACACTCGGCTTGTGCTGCGGCGTTGTTCGATCGTTGTCTACGAGGGACTGATCGGTCGTGCGCTAGGTTCGCTGAGAAGATGCTCCTCATCTTGGCCGGGCCAGGAAAGATCATCTTACGTGTGTGCGCGGTACCTCCCGTTCGGATCGGATTGCAGGGTACAGATGGTGTTTCGATGTATGCGTATTTTTCTCTCGATTGGCCACTATCAGCCCAAAGCGGGTACCATATATGCACGCCGACGGTGGTTCGGTGCCTGATTTTTGCCCACGATCGGATCCCGTCGGCAGGTTCTGTTATCACCTCCGAAGCGTCTCATGCGCCTGTCGTAGGTAGATTATAGAATAATTCCGCAATGCTACAGCTCCCGCACCCTGGACGACAGTGGAGGTAGAGGATGGGTGTAAGTGGGGGCGTGCTTAGCTGCACATCCTTACCCTGACCATGAGGTGGCAGACGTGAAGGGACGTTTCGTCCGACTCAGCCGAGGCATAAACATAATCCGAAGGAATGAATGTTAGCTAAAATAAAAAAGACTAGTATGTTAGATGATAAGCGTTGATAAGCGATGGTGCGCCACGCGACTTCGTTGGTATGGCTGTCTGTCCGTCTGTATGTGGAGTCACATAGTGAGTCACAGCATAATGTTGATTACTGCGGAAGCATAACGTTCGAAGCGATCAATCTTAGTGCGTCGTATCAATTAAAGCGACGAATTGATGTGCTATTTATGTTTCATTTGATGCAGTTATAGAACTTTTTCTTATTGTGTGTTTTTTGACTAACTTATTTTATACAAACGTTTGAACAAATTTAAACTTATCGGTCGAACGATAACTTATGATCACACACGTGAAGCTTAATAGCCCTATAGAAACTCCTTTAAATCTGCACCATTCTACCTAACAGTGTTCGGTGGGAACTCCGCGATGATCCTAACAGAATGGACCCTACCGTCATGGAACTGCTTCACCTTTTCCAAATTCCATCCCGCTGTCGGTAGTCGATCCATTCAGATCGCAAGTAGCAACAACGAGACCGTTCAACGATCGCCCAAAAAGGTGCTCGGAAGATGATGCAACAACTCTAAAATGTTTGTCATACTTTACGATTGTGGTAAAAAATTAAAACCAAATCAAAAACGAAAGCGACTCCCAAAACCAAAACAAAACGAAATCGAAACCAACGCCAACCGTAGAATAGTGCGTTCGAGTGTAGGGTTTTATTCTGATCATTTGCAGAACAACAGTTCCTCGTTATTGGCGACCATCCGGGGAGGCAAGTTGTTTTTTGGAAAACTTACACAAGGTTAAAGGTGTCCACCGCTTCTCGCGGACATCCTAACGCCCGGCGGTAACTGATATCAGCGCGGTGGGATTCTTGTAGGAAGGAAAAAAGGAAAGTAGAAATTTTTGAATACTATAGAGTGGTTGTTTTTGTAAAGTCTGCTGATACGAACTGATTGCCTCAAACCGGACAGAGCGTGAAGTCTTGTGCGAGTAACGTGATGCTGATAGACAGGAAATAAACTTATGTGAGATTCGCGATAATTTCGGAATGTTTGATTAAGGCATGATTTAGTGACGAGCTGCTGGTGGCAACATTGTTTAATTCGAAATCGATTGGGATAGTTTCGGGATCCAAAAGGGCTTCAAATGAGTCCTGGCAACAAATCATTCATAATTTTGTTTGAGTTTAGTGTCTGATTCTGTACAATCTGAAGAGGTTTTTGTTTATGTATTCCATGGATGTCCAATACGCACTAGCAACGCGGTGACCACCGAGAAATGGAAGTCTCAATCAGTGCGCCAAACATAAAAACGCCAGCACGCCGAGTGGTTCGTGCGCGCCTCGGCGATCGGCTTATCTCCTCCTCCGGCGAGTTCGAGAGTTTCGATTTCGATTTGTCAGTAGCATAAAACGATGATTAGCCGGTCGCCCGGACGCCCTGTTTGCCTGTTAATAAATTACTCGTAAAGCGATTGGGCAATTATAATTATCGCATTTGTTTGCGCATGTGGCTCGGGAAGGCCATCGGAATCCGGCCTGGGGACGGTCGCCGGTCACTGAACGTCAAATTGCGCAAAATTAGTGCACTTGGTAGGGTAGCGTATGTCACCGGTCTATGGCCACCCGTAAAACAACACCGAGCGCGGCGCTGGGGACGGATGAGTCGCGCTGAACGATCTGACAAAGTTCACGGCAGTTTGGGTGTTGTTATTGTATGCCTGCCTGGAACCTGTTCGTTTCCAAATTATTAACCTTATCGCGAGTCTTAGATTGTGTGGGTATGCATGCGTTAACTGCATGCTGTCTTGCCGAAACATGGAAATCGTGTTATGTTTCTAATTTCCTTAAATCTAAAATTAACCACCTCATGACTGTTGGTTATCATGTTTGTTTATATTTTGGAAGCGAACAAAGCTAATGATTTTGACCTCCAAAAACATAATTGCAAGTCATTTACTACGGAAGAATGATGCTGTAAAATAAATCTCAAAATTGATTCAATTTATTCGTATTAAGAAGCTATGTTTAGACAAGAGAAGAAAGGCGAAACAAGTATGGAAGATGTCAAGGGATGTAGCCTATAATGCTTTTACATTTTTACTTTACCAATCTTTTGGATTCTGTTTTGATTAAATAATTTAAATATGTCTTTTCATTCTAAAATTCTTGTAATTGTTAATAACTGACTAGCCGTGTTTTTCCTTTAACACGTTGACTGCCAAGCGTTTGTAGAACACTTTTTAGCGCAGTCGTTTTTCATAAAATTTGGTAATTAAACAAATGCCAAGATTTGTTTTTAAACCATTAAAAAATAGATTAAGCTTCCTTATGGCTTATTTTTAACAAATATTACATCCTACCTCTATATCAGGGCAATACGAGTGAGTTTCGAGACTTGTTCTAAAATGCCGTCAGCCACAATGCGGCTGACGCGGCAGTCAACGTGTTAAATTGCTTATCAGGATGGTTTTTCATATTCGTGTTACTTTGCAAATGAGGAAACGGAAACGATGATCGTATATTGAACCATCCTGTTCTCATCAGTGGTATTGGAGAAATATTTGTTTTAATCGAGTCTATCTGTAAATTCTGAATGAATCGTTGAAGTCTCTTATTTTGATACTGTGTCCAATGCGAGAATTGAGATATTCTTTGTTCTTATTTATGTACGTACCATAACACATACTTAGTCTTTACCGTCGTTTATGCTTTTAAATGGGAAGTTCGATGTGATGAAATATACATAAAAATATTGTTCATTTGCTTGCGAACAGATCGTTCCGAGTGCGATAAGCCTCCGAAGGGGCAAAGTAAACGTTCTGCCCTTGTCGTCCAGAACAATCGACCATTGGATCAGGACTGAATCTTCCTTCTTCGATTGTACATGGCGTGGTCTAGAAACTAGACTCTGCGCATTGGGATGCATCTGTTAGCTTGCATCGTCCTCTTACCGGTGCGATCCGGTTCGCAGTTGACGGTTCCGATTAGCGACGAGTAACGTTTGAGCGGGCTCCGATAGAAGGCGATCAGTAAACAACGCACCCTTCGCCAAGAGGAGGGGTTTCTAAAAATAGTTCGTTCATCGACGCCACCACCGTCGCCACCCGGTCATGGTTCCTGGCATGGCGATCGACCGAGCGTAACAGAGCGCGTGGACGTGTCAATGGAAGTCCGGCGGTTCCGGCATCACCACGCTGAGGGCACCGGGCAGGTACGTTGGGGGAGAGATAGGAGTGGCTCCAAAATAGAACAGCCCGACGCCGCGATGACGGTTCGGGGCAGGGAATTGGATTGGTTTCGATTTTCCGATCGCTTAATGACGACAAAAGGCGCCAGGCCGCCATTGCCCTGCCCTGATAAGCGATAGCCTAGGAGGGTGGACGCGTGGACGGAAACCATAAATTTTACAAGAAAATTGGTCCTCCCCGTAGTGGCCACAAGAAGTGGGGCAAATCGCTCGCGATCCGATTCGATCGACGACGTAGTGTGTACGCAATCGGAGTCGCAACAGTCTCCCTTTTTGTAGGGCGATCGAAAGGGGGTTTGGTGCGGGTCCGAGGGATGTGTGGCGATGTGTGAAAAGAACGATTGAACGAAGTACCATGTTACAGTAATTTCGAATCACTTGCAGCCATTGCCAATTTGTTTTCATTCAAAACCCCTCATCCGCATTATGCGAGAGATTACTTTTACATGGAAAAATGGTTTTCCTTGCTTTATTTGTGAATTATCATTCGTTTGTCGAAACGGTCGGTTGTAACACTTTGCATTCATCACAACGTAATATTTACACCTTAAACCTAGGCACGTGATGTCTGTTATCGTCTAGCGAAAGTAGTTTTGTGTACGAAAAGTTACGTTTTGGTGGAACTCCTAACTCAGGTTCGCTTCGAACGTGTTTTGTTTTCCTCTACAACTGTGCTCTTTACACTTTAAAACCAGAAGAGACCTCTTTTGTACTCGTTCTGTTCCTATGCTCTACACTACAAGATGGTATGTTGTGGCAGCTCTGTTTGACGAGATTTAGTAGAAATATTGTGGCTTTTGATTTGAGACGAAGAAAGTTTCGCAAAAGAATACGTGATTTGGAAATCCTTTTCTTCTGGTAGTAGAACTCCAAACGAATTCTGCTTCTGCTTGGCATTTTTTCGAACCAAAAACAACTCGCAATAGAAAAAGGACACCTTCAAGGGGAATGGTTTTTTGATTTGCACAGCTACGCTCCTTAGGGCTACTATGTATCACCTACGCTTTATAAGAACGACCTTACGCTAGTGGACGGGATAGACGAAGTGGGATGGCGGGAAGGGAAGGGGCGCGCTCAGTCGTCCAGCAGCCACAACCGCGTCGGCAGGTTGGTGAAGGCCTCGTTCAGGAACTTCCGGAACAGCTTGCCGATGCTCTGGGAAGCCGCCGGTCTCATCTCCTGGATGAGCTCGTTCGCGTTCTGGTTGAGGAACTGGTTGATGGCCTCGCCTAAAACGGAATGATAGCTCGATCGGTTAGTGCCTGAAAACAGACAGCGATGATAGAGATTGTATCACTTACCGAGAACATTTTGTGTGTTGACGTGATCCTTCACCTTGAAGCGTGCGTTCTTCATCGTGAAGTCGACCGTGATCTTCTCAATGCCCATGAACGATTCTCCATCCCGTTCAACCGCTTTGCCGTAGATTTTCGCGATGGCAGTAATGTCCGCTATAAGGAAAGAAAATTGACATTTAGTTAAACCTTTCTCTTATAAGTTTTTACTAGTAGCGGGTAATGTACTCACAGAACTCGGTCCAGAATTCACCGTTCGATCGCACTGGGAGGAGAAGCACGTTTCCGATCACCTCGTACTTGCCACGCGTCTCAACCCGCGGGATGCCGATGCTCATGTCGATGCGCAGCTTCTTCAGGTCACTCCGCACTTCCTTGATGGTGTAGTTGCCAGCACCGAGCGCCACGATGTCCGTGAACAGTGCCTTTATCCGCACCGCGCCAGCGTTGTTTTCCATCGCCAGCTCTTCGATGCGCAGCGGCTCCAGCGGGGGCGTCTTCAGTTCCGGCAGACCCCGGGCGACGTACGGCTTGACGAAGTTGAGCGAGTTGCGGATGCATTTGTTGATCTCCGGATCGTTTCGTCGGCAAGGATGAATGTACGAAGCTGTGGGGACAAAAATCAACGGCAAAACGAAACGATCGTTAAACATGGTGTCATGTGCGTTGCATAGCTTGAGGCGCGAGCTAATATAAATCGAGCAGATGCAATGAGGGGAAAATGGACAAATTGTGATCGAAAATCGCGTTTGCTTGGCGGTTGGTTCAATAAATCTGTGTCGATTCAATAACTTAGTGAACCAGAACAAATTAATTCACTGGTTTATGGAAGGAAAAAAGTAATAATAACCAACAGAAACCTTGCACGCGTGAATCGTGCTGGCGCCATGTTACATTTGATGCGCTTTTGGAGCGTAATGGCAATGAAAACGTACCGCAACCATAAAATCCAACCAAATCGAAGGTGGCATCCGGGAAATGACACATCCGTCTTTAAAGGGTGCACAAAGATTCGAGCTATTCATAGCCTCGATTTTGTTTGCCCTAAGGGAGCTATTTGACCCTTTTTGTTAAGTTTATGCAATGTTTAATCAGCGAGTTGTGAAGTAAAATTTCCTGCTGGATGTTGCGCCACGACATTCGGCAACCCGGTCAGATGCGGGTGCTCCTTCTATCTAGCATCAAAGGGTGCCACGGTTATGATAAATGAATGCCAATAGAATCCACCTTGATGGACGATGTTGAGCAAAATTAAATGGTTACCAAAGACCAACTAGACTTAAGCCTTAAATTGACTTGCCCAAGTTCTTTTCAGCTATGCCGGCATCCTTTGCTTTAAGCCCATTGTAGCTAAGTTGCCACTTACAAAAGGGTACGTTCTTGAAAACAAATAGATTCTCTTGGGACGACTTGATCACGGATACGCGCACCGGTGTGTGGCATGTGAAGTGTATCGGATCGTGGCCGCTGTCATTGCAACATATAGCAAGCATAACGAAAGCACTTTACAGCGCGATCGCGAGCATTGCCGGTCGGGCAAAATAAAAACAAAAAAAGAACGGCTGCCTTGTACGATAGCGATCGGTGCAAGGTGAAGTTGAACGACGACAAAAACACACGTGTCGAATGACAAAGAAAGAGAAGGAGGAGATGCGGTGCACACTTACGAACGGCGTGTGCCCCTGCATACAAACACCCACCCCGGTGTATCGTTTGTCAAAAAAGGGTAACAAGTGGCAAATGGCCTCCGAAAACAAAAATAAATAAACTGCGATTGCAGCGCCGGACGGGGCGGTGTGGCCCGGGTTGGGTGTGATCGCGAGACGGTTGGCCCTGATACGGATTTTAAGGCGGTTGATGCAATGGACAGTCTTTTTTTGTTTATTTGTTTGTTTGTTTGATGTGAAGATGGCAACATGGACCATGACACGCCGTCCAGTTTGTCTCGAAAAAATTATTTTGCGCACTTTCGTCCTCCAACACAACTACAGTGTTCTGATGGGGAACCAGTAATCGGGTCGACCTTGAACTATCTTTCCTGTTAACCCTAGACTCAGTTACAATAGCGTTAATTGGCATGAGCAGGACCTTTGCGCCGCAGGGCTACGGAGGAATTTCCAGGAAGTAAAAGTTTGGTTCATGAGCAATTATTCTTCAACCTAGAGCCCTTGCAGTTGGGCTCCAGGAGGAGAGAAAGAAAGATCTCGTAGTGGACGTAAAACCAGTTCCGATAATTGAACGGTAGGAAAGTGAGATAATTATCGTTCTGCCGGTCGGCTGGGTGGATTATGCAAAGCAATGCCAGTGTTGCTTACTTTCTGCCTGAAGTAACGTGCTATTTCGTAGGCAGAGATATAAACTAGTCCACCTGGATGTGGTTTGAGTGACAACGAGGCAAGCGAGCTAGATTCACTCCGGCATGGAAGGACTTGGATTTGTCACAATCAAAACTTGAACAAGGAAATGATTTTTATCTTGAGCGTGCTAATCGGCAAACCTGTTCCGCGAAATCGCTAAAAAACGATTCTTCATTTAGCTTACAGTCGAACAAGGAACAACCGAAACGCAGAAACTTTGACACTTGCCTCGACACGACGGAGGTGTCTGCAGAAGATTATAGATCCATTTTGGTACATGCCACCGCACAGAAATGATCGTTCGAGTGCATTCGATTGCCAAACAGCAGTGTCGTTCGCCACGGGACATACGTGAGGAGTTTGTGTCCTTGCCGGGCCCCCGCTGCCAGCAGCCCCGAAAGTATGGCTAAGGGGTTTCGCTACTTTGACGGCATGATCTTTCTTCCAGCGTAGAACCATCGAGTGCCCTTACGCCGCCGAAGAGAGCGCGGCGACATCATGACTCTACCCTTCGGAAACGTTCGTGCGAGTGTGTGTGTATGGCCTACCGATTCAGGCTAAACACCTGACCGTTGCGCAAATACAAAACTGCGCTGTACTTTTGCAGAGCAAGGCGACGAACCCGACGAAACCCGCAGACGCATTTCTCGATCTCGAAGAAAGACACACCATTCTTGATCCGAGCACGGACGGAACGGTCCATGGTTGCGGCTGGTAGTTACGCACGCGAAGGGCCCGTCGCGATCGGTGGTGATCAGAACAGACATTGCGCGGACGAGTAATTAAAAGCAAACAACGATTTCGTCACACGCGTTGCCTTGGGCGCGACTAGTTGGAGCTGCCTTGTGGCGGATACCCCAAAAAAAGCATCTGCAGCTAAGCCCTCGCTCGCCGGTAGAACAGTTCTGAGACATACCTCTCAGGCGACAAGTGGCGTGGAACGGGGCCGTGGTAACTGGGTCCTTTCTTGGGGACAAACGGTGGTTTAGTTCTTGGAGTGGAGCTGTTTTTAACAATATAACCGTCACAGGGTGCGTTGGGAAAAAAGGGGCGCGCGTGAATTTGGGCCGGCGTGGTTAATTGTTTGTTGAATTATATCCGTCCTTCAAGGGAAACTGTTAAGAGAATGCGCCAAATGCCACTCAAAGTATGTGAAAACACACTGTGACAATTGTTTATTATTTGCTATACGAAAAGAATTGAGTTTAATGAGAAATCTTTGAAATCTTAGGCTTAAACTGATATATCGAAGGTTTGATTCATTTCAATTCAATTGTTATCGTTTTTTTCTCACTATTCATAAGCTTGCAAACAATGTAAGGAAACAACATTTGTTGACTCCTTGGTTGGATTTCGTTCTTGTTCCAACTGGACCTCAAGACTCGTAGATCGGATGACGACAAACTCCACTCGTGTCCCAGCGGCCTCTGGAGTGTTTTGTGTCGAATAGACAAACATTTACCCACATCAACAACGCGCCCGGCATTAGCACTTCGGATCTCGGTTCCGACGGTTGTTGCCTCAGCAGGAGAAAAAGGTTGCAACGAAACGAAACGAAAGCAACGCGTCCCGGGCCTCGTGTGGGTTTTTGCTGAGTGACTTGCAAAAGTCGGCATTTTTGCGGCGCCAAGGTGCAGCCAGCGCTTTCGTCATCCGAGGCCCCACTGAGTCCCACTCCCCCCGGATCGGGCCGGGTACTCCACCTTTCCTATCGAAATTCCTGGGCAACCGTGGCGCGAGTTCACTGTGGTCACCCGGTTTGGCACACGGCTCCGGCTCCGGCTGCGGTTTTTATGATTCATTCAGCAATTTGCTGGCTTGCAAATGCCTGGACTTGCTGGAAAACCAGGGTTTCGAAACCCCGGCCAACTTCCTGCCCCAACCTTGCCGGGTTCGTTGGGGCCTTTCTTCCATGTTTTATGCACCACCGTGGGGCGTGTGTATGTGTGCTTTGCCTTGAAGAAATGGCTGCCCTAGTGGCCAAAGGGTATAATGGTGCAGCGGCATCGAGGTCATCGTCATCGGCGTCGTTGTGTCCATTTCATCATCAGTTTTACCATCCGTCACGGTTGTCAACTGTAGGCGCCTGAACGCGTCGATGATGGACGGCGTGGCTGCTGCTTGCGACGCTGGGCTTCATTCAAGCGACCCAAACCGGACACATGACGTCTGGTTAGAGGTCATTTTCGAGTGGAAGTGAAGAAAATTAAAACGGATACACGTACGGTGTGCAAGGTTGTACTTTTTTTATCTGATACATTTGATTGAAAACACCAACAAACAAACCTTCTAAAGAGCAACTAACGAAAGATAGTTCAAGTTTAATTACCCTCAAAATGAGGCTATAGATAATACACAAAGATATATTGACGAACTAAATCCGAGATTTACTTTCAAAAAAACGAACCGTCGAAAGGGAAAAGGAGAATAAGAAAAATCAACATATCTCAACCAGCGTGAACTTGAACCGAGCTTAACAATGCGCGATGTCTTGAGGGCGCTTGCGCAACCACGGACGAATGTAGCACAGTGTGCGGTCACATCTTCATCCCAAATGGAAAGGGAAAGAGAGTCTCACGAGCACGTTGGTCGAGTGGTCCCGTTTGTGACTCGCGGACCGTGGCTTTACCGTGGTATAAAAATGTAAACGATACACCTCAAACGAAGCAGTGGATGCTGCATATGGCTCGCCGAAGCCACGGGGTTTACCTTTTTTTTAACGATCAGCTGATGCGATCGCAGGTGAAAGAAAAAGTGACGGTAGCCGCGCGCGCGCGACAGGGTTTGCAGTGGGAATGGATTCATGCAGAAAGAAGAGGGAAAAGAAACCCACAGACCATTCCTAGGGAGTGCAAAGGCAAACCGGTGTGAATGTCTCCAACTCCGTTGGTTTGCGACGATCTTGCACCGAGACGGGAAGGAGGGGAAATAGTCTGCGAAAATAGGTCACCGTGTCGGTATGGCGAGGAGGTGAAAATTATGCGCATGCCACTTGCGTAGACTGCGCCAAACTGTGATGGGAAAGGGAGAAGAAGAGGGGTTTGTCCTGCAGGGAAGAGGATGGTGTAAGGTATCTTTTGGATCTACTTCAGTTTCCTTTCGTTTACCGTGCAGGTTTCTCACTTTTACTCTCGTACAAGTCTAGCGTAGCGTTGCGATGAGAAGAAGGAAAGACTGCAATGCCCGAGCGCATGGAGTAAGCGACGAACCCCTGGTTTTTTGGTTGACTTTGGTGGTGGATCTTTGTTTTTTTGTTGATTCGAAATGTTGTGATCAATCTGTCTTAGTATTTGTCTCGAGTGGTATGGTCTTTCAAATCGCATGAAGAAATAACATGGGATGGGCGCTAATTTTTAAACGATCATCGTAATGAATGGAAGCGGTAGTAAATTTTTACCGAGCGAGAAAAAACTCTATCCAGCCCTGATGTAACACCATCAATCGATCGAGTCGATCAATCGGTCGATCAAACGCTTGGAAGCGACCAGGTGTGTTTATGGCCATCGCAAAGCAGCCAACGCATGATGACACCGAGCATAATCATTGCACACACAAATAGCAAAAAAAAGAAACACGAAAAAGACCCCAGTAGGAATGATTCGAAATTATCGCCAGCGGAAAAACCACGCGGGCGCGCTTCAAGGAAATGGCCGGCATGCATAGAATAGCGGTTTGATGGCAAAATGCGTGCGAGTCGAATTAAAAGAGGAGTCGGTTCGTCGGTTCCGTATCGGGTCAGGCCACGGAATGGAGGAAGGCAACAGTAGGAAAAAGCGGCCAGCAGAAAGGAAAGAGAGAGCCACAACACTTTACGGTGCCACTTTCGCTGGCGGAGGATTGCGGCACGACGCGGACGCGCACGCATACGCAATAGGGCGTGATTGGCGTGTTTGCTATCTGTTGCGGGGTGGTCCACCTCCAGTTGATCCACCGATTCCACACCCTGCCGGACCCCACCGAGAGGCGACGCTTTTCAAGATCATCTCCCGATCCGGGTGTGAGAGGGATCCAGGTAGAGGAACACCTTGAACTCAAAAGGCCCAAAAAGATTCCCCATTGTGCTGTGACACAGTTGAAGTTTTTGGGAGATGGCCTTAGGTCCCCCCTCGCATCGAGTTGAGTCATCGAGCCGTCTCCAGGGGAGAAGAAATCGACGCTTTGGGCGAACTCTGGAACTGGGAGGTTGGCGGCCTAACCTTGGCGGTGAAGCGTGGACTTTGGCAGCGCGGTTCCGAAATTAACAATTTAAATTTACCCAACACACAAATTCGGACGACCAACGGATACAGTAAAGGTGGTAAGTGGTTGCGTTCGTCGAGGTGATGATGTTGTTGGAGAGATTCCGTTGAAGGTTGCACTTTGTTTGGGTTGGGTTTGGGTCGCATTTGCAGAACAAAATGTTTATCCGAAGTATGGCTGTTAAATAAGGAGTATGTACTTACGTCGCTCGTACAGCGCGCCCGAAACGGTCATCAGCATAAGACTGCAGAGCAACAGCAAACACTGGACGGCCATCGTTGCCATTGTGAAGCTCAAGAAAGGAAGGATCACTACACCACGAACTCACACAAACACACACTAAGGCGCACGTTCAACACCGTCTAAGGACACAGGAGGTGGCTCGAGCTAGTGTCCTTCGTGACCGCCGAGGTCACTGAAAGGGTTTAAACGGCGGGCGTGGAATCCGTTTCTTTCTCGGGTGTCTTTTGGGGTTTTTCAGGTTGCGCACGCCGATCAACTGACGATCCTTGGTCGTAAACACTCTACCGAACACGTACTCCTTCGTACCCTAGACACGTGGAAAGAGAGGAAAAACAGCTTGCTTTAAAAACATTAACCTAACCAACAATTACTGCGACTCGTGGTCGATACGTCATTGAGGGAAGAATAATGTTCTTGGTCAACGCTATCATAGAGGAAGGCATTAAGTTATTCCCGCACAGTGTATTATTATTACAATCCCTGCCCTTTGATCGATCGAATGATGTCAGAGACATGTAGATGGGCCTGTTTGATTACCATCGGCTCCTAAAATGTACGATTAATGATCGTTAGAGTGCCCGATACTGAGAATCCTTCCTTCGGAGGGAGATTATCGAAAACCATTACGCCATAATCCGCGTTAGCGTTATGAATGTTCATCATCCTCGGCGCGAAGGTGACAGATGGACGATTGTTTTCGTAGCCAACGACTCCCGGTTCTCGGTACGTGCTAATGGGGCACTTAACCGGTGCTGCAACCTCTCCCAGTTCGCCATATCTAGTCGTTAATGCTCACCTCGGATCTGGGGGCTCTACCCTTCCCTTGCCCGATCGATCAGTATGGTATGCGGCCGGTGGAGGTTACTACTGATTACGGTTCGACCGGGTGCTGGCTCGTGTGTAATTTGGTCAAGATTTTCCATTCGTGAGCACACAACGCATATCTTGATTTATTTCTCTACTGTGCCTGTCTGCCTTCAGTCAATGACAATGATGCAGTTTTGCGAAAGAACATGCACGTCGTTTGCGTTATTTGGTGTAGCCTTCGGTGGCTAGAATTGGTCCTAATAAGCTGCTCAAACGATAGTTCTCATTTTTATAACTAGAGAGATTTTTAAATTGTGCAGAAATTTGTTTTACGGATCGTAAACAAAATTGTTTAAACAACGAACCCCCAAACAACAGGATCATCTATACAACACCATAAATAAAAAAGCATAGAAAGCCATTTTGCGAATCCTAAAAACTTTTGGAGCTAATTTTAAGGCCATTTCAAAAAGCTACCGATTAAAGACCGATAGGCAGCGAAATGAGGCAACATTAGGATCGTCCGGGTGTATGTCGCAAAAGATCCTGGTGCGAAAAAATCAAACACACAGTTCCCCCAGCTGGTGTGTGTGCGTGTGTTTGCTTTGCCACACCGATGACTTTCGGTTTGACCCAGTTCTTTCGCCCGATTTCGCTCCCATTTGCTGCGACGCCATCGGACAGTGGCAGCAGGAAAAACCGGCTTCTGCAATCCGAAGACACCACACCAAGACTCCGAAACCCCGGAGTGTGTCGGCTCCGTGCGTTTGGGGCCATACGTGCAGCCATGGCAAAGGCTGTCAAAATGGCCCGGCTGCAGCCTCGATGGTTCAAAATTGGAAACATAGAAGCAAACAAGGGGGGGAGAGATGGAGAGTGAGTGTTGCAAGAAAAAAAAAGGTTAACCACCAGAGGAAAAAGCGTCCACAATCTCATCCCAACCAAAGGGGGGCCGGTTGAGCGGAGGCGAACCTAAAACGACACACGAAGCAGCAGCATCATCGGTTTCTTCTTGGGCAGTGCAGAAATTGAGAAGCGGACTTGTAACGTAGTAATTGAATTATATAATCCGCCTCGGCTTCCCTCGTCGTGTTTATTATTCAATTTTGCATTTCGTCCCCCCACCCTGGAATGACGACACTTGGCAGTCTCTCTGCTCGCCGGACAGAACCACCGAGGGTTCGTTGTTTGATCTTCAGCTATTGACGCATCCTGCCAACTCCCATTTCTTCTGCCACCAGAAGCGACAGAAGCAAGCAATCCGTGCAACGGGGAAGGGCAAGGAGTTGGACTCGGGTGGCAACCACCCGGTGGTACGCAACCGTTGGATAACATCAACACACACATGCGCGCGTCAGGGACTGTGAAATTCACTCTTCGAGGCTCGTGCGTGCGTCGTAAATGGCACTCCCTGGTGGTGGACCGATTTTGGGGCGCCCGTTTGCCATGGCTCTGGCCAAAAGAAGCTGCTGCCTTAACGCGACCACCTTAGGTGGTGGGCTGCAGGAAGATATTTGCACAATCCAGCGGGACGGTGCCATGGTGCCACGACAGATTCCCACCACATGGCCAGCTCCAGCTTGGAGCAACCAGTTAAAGCACCTTGTATTTCGATCACGCATTTAATGTTCCTTTCGGCAACAATGGCAACTAAACCAACGCCACACAATGCAGTTCGAGATTGTCACACCAAGAAGCATTCACACACTCACACAGCACACTAAGATTTAACGTTTTTCGATCGATCAAAGGTGTCATTTCAAAAGTGTCGTTAAAATGTTCGATGCGGTCGTTCCCTGGCTTTCTTCTTCCTCCGACGTTGCCATTTTCTACCAACTGGTGGCCTTTCTACCCGCCTCATCCACCGGACCATCGATAATCCACAAGGCCGAGTGGAACGAGTTTTTACGCTTGTTGTTGTTGGTGAAGATGAAGAGCAGCGCCGGCGCGAAAGGCGGCAACGGCTGGTGAAATGGAATGGACCACAACAATCACGGCACGGTCGTCGGGTTTTCAAAGCACACAGGAAGGGGCAAGGAACGGTTGGAAAGGTATGAGGGTTCGGTGGGAGAAATCCTTCTTAAAAATCACTTTACGCACCACACAGCACTACACCGAAGCAACTCCGAGCAACGAATGGAGAAGCCACGATCCGCGCCGGGCGCTTTTATATGGCACGTGCTTTTTTTGCGTCTCGCGAGTTCCCGCGAGCAGTTCGCTCTCCGTGCGGGGTTGAGCTTTTAGTGTTTTGCTCCCCCTAACTCACCAGATCGCGATCGCTACTAAGTTTTCTTACTAAGCAGCACTCACTCGCCGCATCTAGTATCCAATTCTCTCGTTTTGAACTGAACGTTTTATGAATGCTACTTAATGAGCTGTGTACTATAACTCTCATTTGGTCGAGTGTTCGACCGAGTTCGTAAACGAAAGGAGAAGGGAAGCAGCCACTCACGAACTCACATCTTTTCGCGACCCGAGAAAGGCTGAAGGATAACGCTATCTCCAACAACATGTAGTCATTTCCAAAAACGGTCCCAAAAGAAGTTCTTTCTTGACGCATTGTTGTTGCTTCCAGCATATTTTATTTCTTTTTCCGGCATGATTGAACACCGATCGGGTGCGGAAAAGATTTATCGATCGAGTGATCGGGGGTGGGAGAAAATGCGATAAGCAAGGTTCGTGTCTTGCTGTGTCGCGCAAGTTCTTTGTACGCGCTGGTGTTCCGTTCTCGTCCACGCAGGCAGCTCGGCGGATTGTACAAGACCGGTTCCGATAGTGGCATTTAACGTAGCGCTTATTCCTGCGAACCGTAGCTTCCGTAGTTTATTTCTTGCTACTCGTACTCTTTTCCGTGTTTTATTGCGGTATTATTCGGTTGGACGATAATCGATGGAGGAATAATCGAGAATGTGACATCGAGTTGATGGGCTAAAATTTTCGTTTAAAGAAACATAAATCATGGCCAGTTTCATAAATTGCATAGAGGTACAACAATAACAAAGCCTTTTTCAGATGCTCACAGAAGTAGTAAACAATTTCCAAACGCAGACAAACGGCTTCGATTGGCTCACGGAGGAAAATATCCGCTTATGCACGCGCTGCCGAGATGGCCGGATCGTTGTTTCCGGCCGTTTCTTCACCCCCCCCCCCCCCCCCACTGGGGACAGTTGGCTTGCGATGCAAGAATAACTTATTAATTTCCATCACCCACGCCGAAACATTACCGAATCGATTCCACTTAGGCGTAGGTGATTATCAACACTACTCCGTTGGAAGTCGTCGGAACAAACGAACGAATGAACGAACTGCGGCTACTGGCGTCACGGTTTGCTCGTCGGAACGGCCGAATTTATTGTCACGTTCTGGCCGGTCCAATTTCGTTTCACGGTCTAAGCCGATAATTTGGTACGGTTCAAGGCTCGCACGCACCATCGCACGACCGACTCGCGGTCCATCACGTTATCAACGGGATGAGCGGAAAACGCGAGACGAGTAAGTGGGTGGAAGGCGCGGTAGAAGCGGAAGTGCATTAAGCGGACCGGGGCGGATTTCGAGGACGATCGCGAGCTCATTACCATACCGGAGGAGCATGGTGCGAGGAAGACGCAGAAGAACGATAACCTGTTTTTGATTTCCGATTCTGCTCAAGTTATTTTATGCTACCCTTCCGAAGATCGATGTTTTATCATCGTTCGGATCAGATGTTCTTATGTTTTTAGCCCAACACCAGTTTGATACAAAACTTTACAGTGGAGCTTAAACTTTTTCAACATCCTTTCATTATTCAGATCAGATTTAATCAGAGCAAATCCCTTTTGTCTATCGATGTAACGACATGCCAAACAGCATCCACATCATGCAAAACACACTTTTCTCATAAGTGAGTCAAGGTGGAGCCGTTTAATTACATAAGATAAAATCACTCGACCGATAATCGGTCCCGGTGCGGTTGGCGTTCACGTCCATTCCGCGTTGCCCTTCGAGGAGTAAATGGTGCGTTACAGTTATCACGGGCACGCGATGGACAACATGCTCGGGCGAAGGTCTAACTCCCTTTTAGATCGGCCTATTTTATATGATCGTATGATTAAAGGGTGTTCTTCTGTGTTCCCATTCTATGGTTTCGTTTTCATATCTGCGAGGTTTTGTTCGCACGTAAATGTTAACAAATAACATAGCGTCAAATTTGAGAGTGTTTTCCTTGAAATTCAACTGAATGGTGAACTTGAACTCAACGCCCGATAACACTAATGTCACCTCCGCTGAAGACGTGTTTTCGCGAGCCGGAATCTCCCTCCAAAGAATAAATGGCCAATCAATCGTCCGGATTATTAGCATTTTATATCTTTCTCGCTGGAGGAACTTGGCTCCGATCGGATGTTTGAGAAAGTGCGTCACCAAGCGCGAAGTTGGAACTCGTTATCGCCGGGGTTGTTTGAAGTTGTCTTTCGAAAGCAGGTTCTGCTTCACGATATTCCTGTGAATAAAACTTTCAAAGGTATCGAATAGTCCAGAACAAAAACAAAATGCTGGGAGAATACGATCATCAGTTGCATATATAAAAAAAACCTCTCCCTTGAATGCTTGGGAGCAAAGGAACTTTCCGTCTCCAGAGTCAATGAGTGGTTTGCGTTTGAAACGTTTTTGTGAAAGAAATATAACAAATTCACCCTCCACCTTCCGCTAGTTATTTTACCGATGTGGTTTTAATTTTTTCCACCCACATCGGGGGCTGAGGTAATCATTCGTGGTAGGCAATACGGATTTCCACACTCCAGCACTCGCCTACCCGCCATAGTCGATTAAGGAATTCCCACGAGCGGCGCTCAGTATCCGGCTAAAGGGCTTGAACAACCCAGGTGGCCATTTTCCACGCTGCAAATAGTTGATTGTTTTCGTACGTCGGGCAATTCCCAGGGCAGATGCGGATTTCCAAATTTATTATTTGCTTTTCCGATAGCAAACGCTCCCGGAGCTGAGTGACTGAACAAAAAGTAGAGCAAGTTGTGGTTATGGTCGTTGTGTGTCGGTGTTTGTCATGAAACCCTCGAGGGCTGTCGAGCATAAAGGAGAATTTTTGTTGGGTTATTTTTCACTTCGATTGCCAAATGAATGTTTTGGTTTCGCGTTTGTTTAACACACAGCTTTGATCTGAATAATGCACGCACTTCACGCTCTTGTTGATTCCAACTAAAGAGGAACAAAAACATGATAAAAAGGAACTCGTCTGAGAGGGAACGAAGTGGACCGGATTTCAATGATCTTGAAATATCAACAGCGATTGGATAAGGCCATGGATAGCATCCGACGAGGTGTCGCCAAATGCATGTTTGGAGGTAAAAAAGGAACAACGCGAGGAAAATTGAAATCAGAATATCGAGAGCCATTTGCATGTGTCCTTGCAACTTGCCCACCGACAAGCACATATCACCAAATAACATTCATTGTGCGTTTTTTTTTTGCTTTGTTACAGTCGGTTAGTCACTTTTTGCTGCTTATGTTTCAGAATGGATGTGCCACTCGTTTGCGAAGCATTTTTTTCCTTCTCTAACCATTTCCATTTCTGCTGATAAAGGTGTGAAGGCTGCAGCGGATCGCCGGCGACAAGGTTTCTGAGTCAGCAGAACCATTGTGTGTTGGCCAGCACAAGAGCCCTGCGGCAAACCGGCAATTGTGCATGTGTGTGTGTGGTGAACTTAATTATGGTACGAGCAATTGGGTGCGGACTAGCGACATTGGAGATTTGAGAGATAGTTGGAACCATTGTGGAATGGGTTGTTAAAATTGCAGATTAAATCTTGAACGGAATGTTTCTGCAGCCCATTCACAATAATTTCACTTTGCTAGAATTTGAAAGCGTTTGTTTTTGCGAACATTTTCATAACAACTTTTCTAATGGACAATGCATCCCATTAATGTTGGAAAACGAATTAAGTAGCTACTTAAAATTCTAATCTACGAGAAAAAAACCTTTCAGACTAGATTAAAACATTATCTAAAGAACATTAATGTATTCTATTTCGATTTTGTATGCCAATCACAGTCACGGTTCTTAATGTTCCGTCACAAAAGAACGACAAATTTTCCGGATTAATTTATAAACGCCACTCAAGTATGCACGTTTCCTTGTTTCCTCGTTAGCATACCCGGTTTTCCGGCCACCTTTGGCTCCTGCGCACCTGTCCCGTCCACCGACTAACCTCACGCCGTTGTCAGAGAGCGCATCTAAATCGCATCAACCGTCGGAACAAAGGTCACAGAAAATGAAGCCGCTGAAATCCGCGTCACATTTCACACAACATTCCGTCGTGATGTGGCTTGAACCAATGATTAATAACACCATTGGTTTTGTTGGCGTGTGTCGCGTGTTCAAACGGCCGGGAAGTGTGAGGGAAAGAAGAAAAAAGTTTTCCATTTTTAGCACGGCCCAACAGCGCGGGATCGGAGGTGAAGACGGTCGATATTTATTGGTTTCGCCGGTAAAACGCGTACGTCCTACTGTCCGGTGTGTTACCTTGCCCGTGAGGTCACTTCGTGACACGGTTGTGATGTTGTCGGATGCACGATGTCGGAGGAACGGAACTGTGGTTCGCATCAATCTTGCGCGAGAGTCATGTGGAATGATTAGTTGAATTCCTTATATGTATCTCCTCGCCGACAAGGATATCGCAAAGCAAGGTCCCTGGATTCCTTTGGATTTAAGTACTTTATGTGTGAATGATTCTATGAATCGAAAAGTTTCATTATCTAACTTAGGTGCAATCCTTCTACAAGAGATTCAAGACAAGAGATGAAGGAAAAAATATAATTAATTCATGTCATTTGTACTTGTAGATCGAAACCTGCTTGATCACTCTTACCACTTTGATTCTAACAAACAATTAAGGTTTTCGCGGCAACTTTAGAACTGATCCAATCGAATGTTCGAATGGTTGGCTTGAAGCAAGAATAAAAAAGGTACCGACTTAAATTCACACTCAACGTTGAATGATGGGCGTTAACGTTCTATCGACTTTTTATCTAAGTCCTGCACCTGCACCTCTCGATACGTGTGCAAGTCTCCCATCTGATGGAGGGGTCTGAAGGTGCCGAAAGTCATCGAACGTGCCAACGGTTTCTAATTGTACATGCGCCGCAGTGATCACTAAAGTTCAATGTCAAACTCGTCCCTCGAGCCTGGGCGGATAAAAACTTCCCCTCTTACTGGCTTGCATCGGAGCCTTAGAACCACTACCTGCGGCTTGTCTCTAAAGAGATATGTCTGAGAAGTGAGGAGCTGGGCGTGTTGTTGGGAAAGGTTGTTCAATAAAGCATCTATCACTTGGTTGAATGTCGCACGTTCCGTCAATCATCAGCATCAGCATCTCTCTTCTTAACCTTCGGGGAACTGGTTTGCAACATCTTAACATTGGTTTTGGAGACTGGATGCCGTTCGGTTAAGTTTTGTTTTTCAAATATGAATTTTTAAACTTTTCGATAAAGTGTCTCCGAACTATTTGCGGTATAGGTTATTTCATTTCCCCACTCAACCCCATTACCATTGCTCTTCAAAGCCTTCGCCATCCCGCCTGCTGTGATTCCTGAGCGGGTGGTTTATTTAGGCAGAAAAACGGCCGGTTCGAAGGCAAATGTTTGCTTCGCGCGCTGGGCAAGCACTCGCAAACAGAATCGCCGAGTGGCTTTGTGCGTTGATGCGCGATGTCGCTCGTGGCGGACGGTGACAGAAGACACACCCGCTCGGTTTGTTATTCAAAGTGCTGATCGCACGGGAAACTGACCGAGTCCTTCACACACGGAGCGGAATGGCATCCGGTAGAGTTCTCACTAGAAAGGTAAATATTGCTTTCGGTATAAACGGGCCCATCAAATCGCTGGTCGAGTGATTCTCTAGGGGTGAATTCCAATCGCATCTGAATTAGGATGATTCTGATTAACAACGATGAATGGATTGTAGTAAACAGTTTTCTTTAGAAGCTAAAGTTTGATCAGATCAGGAGTGTCTGTTGATCTTTTGCAGGAATGCCGATGACAGTGATCGTATATTGACGATTAGCTAGGTGCACTGATGTGTGTGTCGCATCGCTTCTTTTATACTTTATGCGGTTCTTATCTAAAAGTAGCTGTTAATGTGGCAATTAAAACAAAACTTTCAGTGTGACAGACCGTTCGCGATGAACGGACGAAAACGATTTGAAATTCAAATTTTGCAACATTTCAACCGGTATTTGGTTCGAGGATCGCCCGATCGTCGGTTCGTAGAACAGACCTGTGCCCCTTTGTTTATGCAATACGCATGATTCCTTAAATAAAGATGCTGTTAAATTTCAAGGTAGCTACAATTTGATTTTTGGCAGACTTTGTGGAAAATGCAAACGCGCGCAATTTTTAAAAATATTCACCAGATACAATGCGTTACAATTTTAGAGAAAAATGGTTTTTAAATTTCGAGGTAATTTCACAAGGATAAGATCCTAAGAAATAGGAAATAAATTTATAACACAAGAGATGAAATAATTGTACAACACAATTTCCAATGGCGATAACGATACATTTTCCGAGAGGACAACAATATACCTTTAATGTTTTGCCAGGAAATAATGGAAAGAAACAAAACACACGCTCTAAATTATTTTGGAAGATAATTTATTTCTTCTTTTCTTATTTACAAATCTTACCAGTAGCATTATGTAACCATTGTGAGCAATTCTTAACCTAACATCACTATTTTTGAACGTTTCACAACTTATCTCTCTCGTTCTTTCGCCTTTCGCCGATGAACATCCTACCGTCATGGAAATGGGCAAAGCATGTTTCCGAATTAACGTCTACTATTTACAAGCACGTACATTAACGGCGCCCCGTGAAGGTCCCCGATGGCGAGTGGAATGCACTCATCTGGAGCCCGTCCTTGGGGCCGCTGTTTACGCGATCCAGAGCTTCAGTGGCAGCTTGTTGAACAGTTCGTTCCAGAGCCCGGTGAAGATGTCGGCCAGGCCGTGCTCGAGATCGGACCGCAGCTCGCCGATGACCTCGTTCGCGTTCTGGTTGAGGAACAGGTTCAGCGAGGCCCCGAGCACCTGATTCCCTTGGAACAGGTTGTCCAGATGAATGCGCATGCCACCGACGAGGAAGGTCACTTTCATCTCGTCGATAAAAATAGCGTCCTTTTGGGTGGAGGAAAAGGCATGGAATCGGTTAGCACTTGGAAGGGGGAGAACCCACGGAAAATGAGCTCACTTACCTCGGGCAGGGGTCGCACGGAGAACTTGGTCGCGACCGTGGTCTTGACGTTCTTGAGCGTCATCGTGACATCGCCATCGCCAACCAGTGGCAGTAACAGCACATTTCCTTTCAGATTGTAGCTGGCGTCAATGCGCAGCTTCGGGATCTCCAGCTCGAAGCCGAGCGCTTTCTTCTCAAAGTCGAGAAAGGCACGGCGCACGGTGGTGTTCGAGGGACCCTTGATGCTGAGCTTCTTGAAGCCACCGCTCAGCGTCAGACCGCCCGAGCCGCGCGACACCTGGATCGACTCTATTCGCAGCGGATCGAACGGTTGGACGCCGATTTCCGGAATACCTGAATTGTGGTGAACGAACATCGGCGAAGAGGTCAAGGATTGCGTCGGCAGTTTGCGTCCAGAGCGTGTTTACGATGCTTACCATTGGCGATGTACGGGAACGTTCCCTCAAACATCTTGCGGAAGCAGTCGTCCTCGTTCGGGTTCGCTCGGCGACATACTCGCAGCCATTCAGCTGTAGCAAAGGAAGGAAAAAGTAAATGACAGTCTTATGTTACTTCACCTTTCTTTGTTAAGGAATCCAACTGAGTGTTTTTGAGAACCTGATAAACGTTTAAAATACTTTATGATGTCTCCGATATTATGTGATGGATTATTAATACCCCGAAATGCGGCACACGCAACCCGTGTATCACCGGAATAAAATCTTTCAACTGAAACCCCGTGCCAACGTGCTTCGATTACGTCGTGTGCCAGACCGTCCTTACGTCTCCTTTTCCCCCACGCACAGTTTCACACTTTCTCCCCTCGCTGTGACGTGCTGTTACGACTGACTTACTGACCGATAAATCTTCCAACATTCACCCCCGATGCGGTCATTTCTCCTCGGCCCAAAACGAGATCGAACCGTGGCTCCGGGGAAAGCGAAACCCGCCAACCCGCAGCTGGTAAAAATGCCACTCCGGCATGCAGTATGTGGTGCGCGCGCGAATTGAGTCGCAAAACGTGGCGTTGTACCGTGCTTGCATAACTGAGGCGTGCAGAAAAATGCTCGGATAATCGACATATGTACATGGTGTGCGCTCGGGACGCATCTGTTCCGGCATTTGGGTGGTCCTGCATTTGGCCACGTCCTGCTTAAGAGGAACATTTGTATGCTGGAACACAGTTCACCTGATAGACGGAGCATTTCGTTAACATATTTAGGAGATTTAACGATGCCAACAGTGAATTTTAACACGCCACTTGAGTCTGGAAGAGATGATTTTCATGGCCACACAAGCCCTTTCACAGATCCTTGAAATTAATCCCGTTGAAAGGCATCGCACGTTCTTCGAATTTGTAAAGAAAAAGTTACGCAAATGGAGGAATTTATTGTCAAGGTAAAATTTAAATTTTGAACGGGTTCTGTATTGATCTCTAGATGGATAATGATGAAAGAGGATAGCAAATGCCATCGAGATAAACCATCAACAACTCCCTACAGTATATAACGTTATGTTTGGTGTTACATCCATAGTATATAAGAGGTATTGTGGTTATACTTATCAAAATGTCCTTCTCAACAATTAATTTTGATTTAGAAGACATTATCTAATTCAGTTTGATTATATACCTAGGCCTTCTTATGAACTAGAAAAAGAATTTTAACTGTGAACAATTAGACTTAATCAACCCTTACTTACGTTTCTCTTGATACTGCGGCACATCTTTGTTCCGAATGGCGATTTCTTTCGCCTCCGACGTGTGGAAAACCAGCGGCAAAAGCAGTCCTACGACCACCAGCAGCGTGCCCATGCCCAAGTTGGGGCAAAAGCGTGTCACTCGCCGTTGCCCTTCGGCGTGCTGACCTCCGCTAGAACCGTACCGTACACTTCCAGAACGTACCATGATGGCGTTTGGCAACCCGTTCCACGAACGACAAATTCAAGCGAATGTAACGATCTAATGCACCGGACGCGACTGTCGACTCGCAGAAAGATGCAGGTTCCTTTTGTCGACCCGAACCCCAACAGGCCGTCCGTACGGATCGTCTCTCTCTCGGGTCGGGTTTTTCGCGGGGGTTTGTGCACTGCCACGCTTGCGCAAAACCGGCACAACTCTTCGTCCTGCCGTCCACCGGATCCGGCTGCGCGTTCACTGCGTTCGCACAGAACGCGTATCGGATCGCTCGATCAACAACCGCGCGTGTTTCGTCACAAACGGCGTGTTTCGGCGGCAGGTTTTTCCTGCCGGTGGCGCACTTGCAGCCCTTGCGCAATTTCGCCTACACGATGCAAACGAGCAGGTCGTGTTGGGCTTGTCACCTGGCTTCGCGTTCGGTGGTTCGAGAAGTTCTACCAGCACCGCAGGACAGCGTTCCCCTAGCAGCTCGGTCGAAAGAACGACACCGATTTACAGTCGCCAAACTCGAGATTAAACGAAAGACTTCAACGTTGGCACAAGAGACGAACCCGAGTGTGACTTGCTCGGGGACACCGAGATTGGGGCTTAAACTTCGCGGACCGACTGGACACACACTTCCACCTCGACGATCGATGGACGTCTACTGCAGCCGGCGGTTGGAACTTTAATGGAAAGCGAATTCTTCGGCCACACCATCGCGAGGGGGTTCACGCTTGGTGCGCGATGGCGTGCGATGGAAGGGAGCGCGCGCTGGTGGAAGAGCAGAGAAGAGGCACACGTGTGCCAAGCAGCAGCTCCTCACACTTCGGCTCCTGAAGGGGATTGTTTTTATTTACCATTTAGGTAAACCGCGGTTCGCAACCCGTCGCTTCCTTTTGTCTCTTGCGCCCGTCGGACGGGGTCGCCCGGTGTGCGATTATGTGCGTCCGAGGGAGAGTTCTCGTCCTCCTGCCTCGATGCAGCCAAGGTAAACACATTCGGCATCGATGTGGTATTTACATTCTGTTTTCTGCTCGAAGTGGATGGAATCGTGCGCCAATGAGATAAGCGTCTCCCGCGGGAGTAAAAGTCATTCCATTCCTTTTTTGGCCAGCGGAAATGTGACGAACGAATGGATGGGTTGAGGAAAACGTGTTGAAGGCAGTCGTGTTGGAAAGGAGCCAAAATAGATGGAGGGGACAGTTTCAGGAATTTCGAATGGAGACCTTCTTGCTAAAATTTGGTAATGTTTGAAATTCCATTCAATTCGGATGCGGAAAAAAAGGCTTGGGAAAATATTATACCCCTGTTTAATAACTTAAGATAATAATGGAAAAATTATTCCGATTACTTATACTATTAATAAAATAAAAATTCCACCCCATAACTTGACACTTTATCCGATCTTCCGCCTACGCTCCTGTAGAAGGTTTTTGCACCGAAAAATGAAGGATTCGGCAAACCGATCAGTCAACCGGCGCACGGTGGAGTTTAAAGGTTCGGTTACATCGATGGCGTGCCAGACGCCATAATTAGACGAACCAGCTAGCCAACCAGCCAGTGCGCGGGAAGGCCCGGTTGTGCAACGGCCTTTAATAATTTATTTCCTCGTAGTTGGGGGTTGCTGGAGGCGCGTGATGGTGGGGCGCTAAACAACCGAAAATCAAACGGTCACACGCGCAACTAAAACGCACATGATCGGCTCATTTCGGATCTGCGGGAGGGGAGGGAAGGAAAGAAAAACTAACGAATTCCTCAGTTGGCACCTCAAGTTCCATTTGTTTTCCTTTGTTTCCTCTTAAGCATCGGATGGGTGTCTTGATGTATTTCCATTCAGCTCGAGCCGACCACAGAGGATGGGGGTTGACAGGTGGAGACACCGGTCGGAAAGGTGGTCGAAAGATCAGCTGAAGTCGATGATGCTGTAATGAAGCAGACGATCGTCAGCGGGGCCGTCCTGATCGAGGGCCATCGATGGTAGCATCCGATTGCTGCTATGGGCTGAACTTTCGCTGGAAAGCGGGAAGCTGGAATCCCGCTGGCGTAGGAAAGTACGTCCCATCGAGTGCGCATGTGTGTGCGTGTTTATGCTCAGTGTACTCCATTGTGACTGCCATGGTGGTGGCCGCCAGAAGGAACCGAGCGATGAGAGCGAGTCGATAATGACGATAAGTGCTTACGAAACGTGTCGACCGTGCGGTTGATAACTCTGTAGCCTTTTTTATGGCTCGCCGGGTCGCTGGACTCGGCGCTGGTGGTTTGTGCGGGAGTTGCATAATTCTGCATCACTACCCTCACCACCCTCTTTCTCCCCCGGGCGTCGTTACCAGCTGAAGAGCAATCTGCACAGTTCGTCGGTTCACCTACTGACCGATCGGGAACCATGTGTCTCGATGATGTGTTTATGTGCCGGTAGTAGTGGTAGTGGTGGTGCTGGTGTCTCATGAACGTTCGGGAAATGACCGATAGATGCGCAGCCAGATGGGGATGAATTATCTTTTGCATAAATCGGAAGCAGCTGCCGTGCGCCATGTAACGTTTGTTTACTTTATTTTATGGCTTGTGACACCGATTTTGTTGCTTCCATGTAAATAAATTTATGAAACAGGGAAATGCAATCGTTTTTAGTAGTTTATTTTAATGCAATTTTTCAAAATAATTTGCACTCAAAATAAAAATGATAACATAAATATTTAAAAAAAATCTCATGCCATCCTAACACTCTTGAAGAATTGGAACATGAAACTAACAAAACAGATAAAAAGCACGTTACCTTGTTTCACGCCTCAAGACAAAATGATTCCGATCCTGCATTTCCTGCCTTCTTTTTTCGGTTTCCACTGAAGCGATGAGTGTTAACTTGGCGATTCCAATCGATTAATTCGCCCGTTTATTTGCAAATTTGCGTGATAGTGATTTTTTATGTGACTTGAGGGAAGGAGTTGGTATAGTTGTTGCGTGGAATTGGTATTCTTTTTCTATCGCTCACGAAAATATGCGCGCTCGTGGTGGCGAGGCGTCGTTCCGCTTCAAAAGGTTTAGCGTTATACGGGAGCATAATTTAATTTCGTTTCATGCTCCGTTATGTCACGAAGCCTTGCGGGGTTTTAGAAGGAAAAAAAGCAGATCGACAAACAAGGAAATGTAAGTAATAATAAAGCACGGTCGAATAAAGGCAACTACTTGTTCATAAAGTATATCTAATCAGAGATTTTGTTTTGGCTCGGTAACGATCAAAACCACTAGCACTTGAAATCAAACAACGAGCGCGACCATCTTTTTCATTATATAATGGGTATTTCAGTTACATGTTTTAGCTTTCTGTTAGCAAGTTTCTGTGTTTGTGAAAATGTTTAAAATATATCGATTATGGTTTCTTACTTTTAATGATTTTTTTATATCTAAACTAAATATCAAACATTCAATTCCTTTTCCTGACAACCAAATTTCATGACATTGAACTATTTTTTAAATCCGTTCATTATCATTGCAGTTGCTGCAGTTTGTATTTATTTAATGTTCAAATATCTGAAAGTTTGAGCAAATTTGAGCTTTTATAGAAAGCCAAATGATGCTATAAAAGTGAATGGCGATTGAAAGCCATCTAAAAGGTGCGTGTCCTGGATAAGGGTGTTTCACGTGCTCGTTACAAATAATGCATCAGTTCGTTTGTTTTTCTTGTCCGATAATTGAATCGAAAATTCGTCATCAAATCAAATGTAAAAGTTCAATAATATCATCTTTTCCGGATCAAAGTAGCTTTATTTAGACCATTTTGGTTGATTCACCCACAACTTCGATCCCAGTTGTTACCATTTTTGTTTTCTAAACTTACTATTTACATCTCACTAATTTGTTTCCATTCCGCAGCAGTTCCAATACCAAGTAGTTTTGTGGTGGTACTTCAAATTGTCAAAAGTTTGTTTTTCGGAAAAGTTTTACTTAAAATTCACTGATCTTCAATTAGTTGCAATTGCATGTTGCATGCATGAAATCGTAATGTGCAAAGTGCTCTCAATAAAGGAAATGAAAATGGCAAATAATAAAACCGAACAACGCATTATGCGAAAACAACTGCCGTGACAAACATTACATCGTAAACCCTTAAGCATCAACTAATCACAAATTACGTTTCCAAAGCCAGCGCTCAGAGTGCCGGTTCAAGGGGTGGGGGAGAAGGCGTTCTCGATGTCGAGCAGGTCACTCAGGGAAACAGAACTTCCTCGGGGAAGCGCTCTAGGATTTTGTTACCTGTCCGCTTGAATATCCTCTGCAGGGCTTTCTCGATCAGCGGGATCAGCTCGGTACTGAGCAGGTTGAAGTTCTGGTTGATGGTTTCGTTGATAATTTCGCCTACAAAAGAGAGAAGGAGAAGTAGTGATAATAAGGTAAATTCATGGAAGGATGTTGGATTTCTTAGCCCTTCATCCACTTACCGAGCACTCGATCTCCGCCGAAAAGGTTTTCAAGTTTGATCCGTCCATCGGAAACTCGGATCTTGATGTCGAGTTTGGCAAGCGACAGATGATCCTTTCCGTTGATACGCTTGCGGTCTCCCTTGATTCGCACGCTACCGATTCCTTGCGCTGAAAGGAGACAGGCACAACAGTTTGTTACATCCTTAGATCCTCATTTTAGATGTAAATAGACTTACTGAAGTTTCCAGTGAACTTGCCGGAACCTTTCACCGGGAGCAGCAGGATCCTTCCGTCCACGATGTACCGTCCCTCGACGTACAGATGCGGGAGCTCCAACTCGAATGAGTAGATCTTTCCGTACTCCACGACACTACAACGGAACAAACAAACAATCTTTAGAATTCGAACCGTTTGGAAAAAATCTTCAGCAACTCCACTCACGTCAGCTTCTTCAGCTTAAAGTTCGAGGGACCGTAAGCCTTGATGTCCTTCGCGGAAATGCTCACACCCTGACCGGGCACACTTTCCGCCACGATGAGGTCCCCTAAGAGGATCGGGTCGATCGAGGGAATGTCGAGCTCGGGGATACCGCGGGCCAAATAAGGGCGTAACGTTTCGATCGATTCCTTCATGCACTCGGTCAGCTTAGGATCCTCTCGGTGGCAAACGTGGAGATATTCCGCTGGAAAGAGGAACGGAAACCAAGTTAAAGGTTGGGAGAGATGCTTCTAAAGAAGAAGATTCGATAAAACTTACGGAGGTCCACTGCGTTAGTAGCTTCAATCGCAGCAACCAGTGCCAGCAACAACCACGAGATGTTGTAGAGTTTCATTGTGAGTCAAAAACTGAAATCAAAGAGAAGAAGAATGATTTAGAATATTGTTAGCAGGGATTGTCAAACAACCCCGTAAGGAGTTCTATAGGGTGTAGAGTACTTTAGGTTTAATTATAAGCCTCGAAACAGTCAGGTCAAGTAGTTTAGCTAATGTCAGTCGGATTATAGGAGTTCTAACGACTTTTACCTAATGAGTTCTAACTGTTCTAACCTTTGATATAACCTTTCCTCTAGGTAAAGTCGACTAATGAACAATTCACCTGTAACGAGACAAAACGAAAACAAATGGCATCAACCCATCCGACGTCAAACTTAAAACTGCTCCAAAGAAGAAGGCCGCCAGAGTCTCCCGCAACCCTTCGATGGGGGTCAATGGCGGGCAGCAAATGACGGATGCCAAAACAAATTGCGCTCTACCAGCGATACCTGACCCCAACCACTTAACCTTCCGCTCGGTGAAGCGTGTCGCGAAGGGCTCGGATAATTAGGCACTCGCCGACATTGTGACCTAAACGTTAGGCAACCACCCGAGCGTCCTCTAAGGGAACCCATCCGCTCCTTCTTCAGAACGGTGTCGGTGAAACGGTCGCATGTGGTGTCTTTTATCTCCCTAATTGTACTAATAATGGTCAGTACAGCAATGTTTGGCCTTCACGTTCATGCGTTCGGTTCGGTTTCGTTTCTCCTTGCTCGCGATTTATTTTTAAACCAGCCCTAACACTGAAAAACGTACCAATCAAAAGTGTTCGGGGTCCGGTGTAACGGTTAATTTTCAAAAAGAGGGCGTATAATTGCCCCCACAGCCAGCTCTCTGTGTTCTGATCGCGCTCGAAAGTGGTTCTCGAGGAGCAACTTTGCGATTGTAATCTCTTGGCTTGGGTCGGCGTTCTGCAGAAACTTGACATTGGACGTATAATTATTTCCAATCCTGTCCGATCCGTGGGGTTACTTTCTTGTCGAGTACCGTAATTAGCGATTGAACTTTGGTACGTTGAGCCATGCAATCGGTGTTTACGCCTAAGAATGGTGTTTAGTATCTCAATCATGATGGTGGATAAAATTCTAATCAAGTAATTTGCAACCGAGATTGATCGAAAGATGGAATCTTTGCAGGTGTTATTTTAACGATCGTTTTGGTTAATATTCTCACATTCAAGATCATTCCATATGGGGTTAGGTTTGATTTCTCATGACTCACTTCAAAACAAAAGGATTCAGAAACAACAAATCATGTATGTCAAGAATGACAATATTTGTACGAAAATGTAATGTAAATAAATATTGATTTAGAAGTTTCACGACGTCACGTTCTGCGTCGATGTTTGCCCAAGCATTACATCAACTTAAACCCCACAAACAAGAGACCAGATGTTTACTTGCGGTTTACTCCATCCCTTGGATGGAAGCATCAATTCCAACAGTGGTTGACAGTGCCGATTAAATGCCATATTGCTCCGAGAGGGGGTTCAATCGACCCGTACATCTTCACACCGATCGATGCCGGAGGTGATCGGAGGATTTCCACAGGACTTGCACAAGACGCGCTCGAGAGGAGGAAGGGAACGAGCAGCCGACTGGACGGGGGTAGAGAAAAACAAAATCCCCCATTTGCAAAACCACCGTTGCACCATCGCATCGATCGCTGCTTACTACTAGCACTGCACGGTGGCGGTTTGTGGTTCTTTTTTCTTGAGCACACGATCGCGACGCGGTCTGGTAGTAACCTTTTCTTCTACTGTTTTTTCGTGTTCGCTTCATTCCATCGGCCAAAGGGGTTCGATCGAGCATCGAGTTCCGACCGGTCCTCGGCGGCGCGCAGGGTTCGCATCGCTTTGGCGGATGTTGGAGTCATGTACTTTTCAAGGTTTGCGGCGGGTGCATTCGAACCCCAGCGCATGCAGCACGCACGCTCTCGAGTGCTCGAACTAGAAACCGATACTGGCCGCAAGCTGACGAAACCGAAAGTTGGAAGATCTCGACTCTCCGGCTTTGGCGATCGCAGGCGAACGGTAGATTACCTTACGGAGACGACGACCCGGTTGGGGGGTGGATGGCAGTGGCAGGTGACAGAACTTAATTCCTATTTTCAAGGCAAAGCGCCGATTACCGAATGCCATGAAGGATCTCCGGTTCCATTACCCGGTTATAGCAGAGCCATACTAAAAGGTTGAAGATTGAATATACTTAAAGGGAACACTATTTCCATTAATTCAATCGTATATAGATAATCAATTCAATGAACAAATATTTTTCAAACCATCGGTATCTAAATCATCAAACAAAATTAAAGCCAGTTTCATCAACAATTATAATGTTAGAAATGTGTTATGTACAAGAATAAGTGCTTCTTTAATTTTTCTTTACAATTTAATGTATCATTTTTGATCAGTTTAGATTTATCTGTTCATGCGAGGGATATTATATGTAGAAAAATAATGCACGGAATCTTTGTATTGATAGTTATGAAGAGAACGAGAACAGTGATTGTGTATCTAGTAGAGGTAATGATGACAAAATCTAATTTTTACTACACGAAAATGCAGTGTTTTAATGTCATGCTAATAATTAAACAAAGTATAGATTTGTGTTTGATGATTTTGAATGATCATTCCAGCCAATGAACGGTCGTTTTCAATTCACCAGGATCCGGTGCAAAGTTGACGCCATTTGGATGAAAGTGAAGCGAAGCCGGACGGCGCAAATTCGCGGGCAAGACCTTTCCAAAAGTAGCGCCATCGAATCGAAGTGCAACCGGTTTTTTTTGGCTTGCTTACTTGCTTGCAACCGTTTCGCCGAAACGATGCCAACCGATGTGCGATCTGATTATCCTTTTGGGCACCAAAAGGAGGAGGGAGGCTAAAGCACGAACCAAAATCTAGGAATCTGGCAGCCATTTCTACTTGGCGGTTTGTGTGAATCGGGTAGCGCATGCATATGGCTTCTGGCCCATGTTGCATGTCATCGATAACGAAAATAAAAACAGAGAAGGCACAAGCGAGAGACAGGGAAGGCAAAAGAAGAAGAAAAGTATGAAGAAGAGTGGATCACAAACTGCTGGGACGACCTAGAGTGTGACGATTGCGAGAGGCTTAGCCTTGAAAAGAGTTTGGCTTGGCACGTTTTTGGTGGTGGCTTCTCCGCTGCTTTTGGCCATCGACTGTCGGCTTGTTATCGGCTTTCGGAACAGTGGACCAACCAAACGCAGCACGTGTTTCACGGTGCATGTGCATTCTTTTGGGGCGGGAAGCCGATCGTAACTCTGGCAGGCTTAGTCCGAATATTTCGATCGCCTTGAAAATGCAGTTGTTCGTGTCGTCGGTTGATCTTGAATTCCAGTCGATTGCTGGTGCGAACCTCCCACCATTTCCCTTAGTATCAAGTCCCTAACAAGTTGCATGTTTTTTCTTCTCATTTTTATCGGTGGAAAGGAACCCCATGCCGGTTGCGACGGATATCAACTGTTCGTGACACAGCCTCCCATTCGTGCGTCTACGGCCAGTTTTTCGGGTGCCGAAACTTGGAAGAAGGTCGAAGAAGCGTGCATCGCTTTGAAACCGGCTTCGGTCGAGCTATTTTGATTCGGACACCTCCCAACCCAGCATCTCCCCTTACAATCGAACATCCCTTTCCTTTCAATGTCCCCTCGGTAAGATGATCGATGTGGTTAGGAAAGTATCATGATGGAGAGAGAGATTGCTTTTGTTTTTTGATAGCGGTTTTTGCTATGTTTTGTTTGTGTTTGGCCCCGAGCTTTTTAGTAGGCGACCTCGCGAGTTTCCGCTAGGGAAATGTGGCAAAAAAGAAACAATGTGGAGGCAAACCACAGCCAAATTGGCTGGATAGTGGTTGTGGTGGTGTGGCAATCACAAAGCGGGTCAGGGAAGTTCTCTCTTACCGAGCTTTTGGGCGAGATTATTTCGAAAGAGCTGATCGGGCAGCGCGTGGAGGAAATTTAAATTCTTCTCTATCAATCGTTTAAAGTGAATCACATGCAAAATGAAAGAGAGCTTGAGATGCATAGTGAAATATTAATTATAAGGTATTTATAGAGCAAATGGTCCACAATCTATTGAAGTTGGTTTATAATCAATCTTCTTCGAAAAATCGATCAGTAAAATCATAAAACTAATATCAATGTGTACTTTGATTTTACTTGTTAATCACTTCGTTAACTGTTCCATCGATGTAGTATTTTTAAGGTAATTCAAACGTTTTCATTTGACTAAATCTTCATAGCAATATTCAGTAAGTGTTTGTAATTGAACACAAAATTACATTTGTTAAAAAATGTATTTTTGAAATTGTTCAACCATTAGAACGTTCATTCTAGCTAGCCAAATCCCCTTTTAAAGTAAGTCGATGCAAGCCATTTTCCTTATCGTCTCAATTCATTACCAGCCAAAAGAACCGTCCGGTAAGGCACTTCTACCGATGGCTTCAGCGAGAACGATTCCACCGCGAAGCAAAAACCGAGCACTTTTCCATCCACGAGGCACCTCGCGCCTCCACCGAGAGCCGAATCGGGGCGCCGTAACGGTTTCACAACCGTAAAACGACCCTTTCATCGGGGTGCACACACCGACGTACTCACACACGGGGTGAAAAAATAAACCCAAACGACGGATAAATGCCATACGTACACACACTGCAATCACTCATCGAAACCACACCAACCTCACACCGAGTGCCGAGGATCGATCAAATGGAATCGCGAAAATTCGCACCGGTTCGCCTTGGAACGCACCGAAACAGGTGCAGGTGTACTCGATCGCTGCTGCTGCTGCTCGGTTGATGCAACTGCCCACCGCCCGGCCGTGTTGCCGAGTGTCGATGGCCCCAAAGACCCGTTCCTAACACCTAACTACTCAGGTGAACTCAGAAAATCTCATAAAACCATGCCCGAGAAGGGAGTCTTATGGAGGTAAATTGAGGAAAATGTCACATTCAAACTTACCTGAAAATGCGCGGACACAAATTTAGCTTGGTTTAGGTTTATTTTCGGATTTAGGTTCACTTCTCACACGAATGGAAAACCTCGCTCGATCGTGTATCCGGAGGGATTAGAGGGGAAAACTATTGCTCCACAGGGACGTTCGCTTCGCAACAACGACTTCGACTGCTTGCCACAGCGTTCGCATTGGGTTCGCGCGAAATAACGGTCGACGTATTCGGAAGGAGTCAATCGCTACTCAAAACCAACGGTCGGCAGGATCTGGTGTGCGCGCGCCGCGTGTCCGATCGGTTCGGTGACGTTTTTGCAAATGAAACGCCGAAACGCCGAGTGGCGAGAATTTCAGCAGCCCGACTGGATGGTGTAATCTTTAAACATAAGTTTTATATACCGCAGCAAGGGCAGCCGGAGTCGGAGCGAGACGGCCTCTATCGGCGTGACACGACGACCACTATCAGCCACGACCACGACGACAACAACGCTGACGACGACGACGATGACGGTCGGCAAAACCGCAGGCGCCGTCGAGGGGGTTCGTGCCTTTTGCACGGCGCGCGCGCGCAAGTCTTTCGTGCTCGTACGCCGCAAGCATAGCGCACCGGAGCCGGGCTGCTGGATGCTGGGGTGGGTGGCCACCGCTAGTTAGAAGGAAAAATTGCGATGGAAATGGTGACACCAAAAGGTGCTGGATGAGAACGAAACCGAGCGAGCGTGCGAGCGAACGAAGGAATCGGAACGATCGAGAGCGATCGTTACTCACGCCGGAATACATTATAGCGGTGCAGGTGGCCAGTTGGCTTCTTCGAGTTCCCCCCGCACAAGGGCTGGAAGGGTCGGAAGGGTACGAACCAGCGTGTTCTGGTTCTGAGGGGTTACTTTTTTTCCAATGATGCAACCGTTACTAACATCAACTCCTCTGGCCGCGAGCTGCGGAAAAAAATCGTGCCGGGTATGGACCGCATTCCGGTAGCTGCTGCTGCTGCTGGGCGATGATCCTGGCATTAACGGCCACATTCGCACGAGAAGTACGTGACGAGGAAGCGAATGACACAGTTTGAATTTCTAATCCATCGCGTCGCATCGAACCCACTTGCGGAAGGTTAAAAAGGGCATTTAGTGACAGGAATAATTGTTTGAAAACCCATTTCAAAGGACGAAACGAACGATTGTTATGTCAATCAGAGTAAAAACCTGGGTAAAGAGATATTTCCTGTACTATTTCTCTCCAAATCAGTACATCGAGAACTGCTAAGAAGTCGTGACACCAACGCTACAGTTAACCCCTGACACGTCGATAAAGACCTAGCTATTTCCCGCGAATGTTCTCCTACGTTTCATTTGCATAACATTGCATCTGCAATTAATGGCGTTCAAAGATCAGCCGCTCATAAGCGATAATTTTGAGGCATCCGTGCTGAAGCTTTAATCGTCTACGGAGACTTTGGAATAGTGGACGGGATGATGTCGACGAATCGCTGACCTTGAACGTCTTCTGCCCTGCACCGTCACTCTACAAATGTAAAATATTTGTTCTACGGTGGAACTATTTAGTCTCGAATAATGGTGCAAGATCATTAACAGCTAACAACGAGGCGCACCTACAAGTGTACGGCAGAAAATAAAAGCAGCTGCGTAAACAATGTGCTCAACGGATCGAGTGTTTATTTGCTTGCCAAAAATTTCCTGCCTCATGCCAAATTGACGTCAGCCGGTAGTCTGCTCTGCTTAGAACTGGCAATTGTTCCGGCGATGACTCTTCTTGCGGACGTTCGGCAGAATTTCTTTGATGAAGGCAAATGCTTCTCCGATGCCAAGGAAGCTGGCCAAAGTTTGCAGAACGTGCTGGAAAAGTTTCGCCCCCCGACCTTGGTTTGTGGTGCCTCGTGATGACGAAGGTCAATCCCATGATGAAAGTCGACTGAATGATTAATCAAAGAGGGTGAGATTAGGCAAATCATTCAGCGTGTTAGCGGCGCAATAGGAGAAGATCGACGGGAAGAAAACACGTTTGCGAAAACGATCGGTGCGCAGGGTTGGGTTTTGCGATTGAATATTTATGCATCGAAGCCAATAGCGGATTGATTTCTTTGCACATCGTACAGTTGCTTTGGCATGATTAACGATTGCTCCTTCGAGGATGGCATTCGTTCTCAAGAATACTTTGTGGTGTTTGAGAAGCGAAAAACACTTACGATGCATTTGCTCTTTTTGAAATAGGAATTTTAAAACATCCTTCAAAAACAAACTCGAACAATACACTTATTTAAGGTTGTGTTTTAAATTTTTGGTTGATTTTTTTCTAACCAAGCTTATCTGCTGTTCTATCACACCAAATCAATCTGTACCTGTAACTGGCTCTATTACACCATTCCGTGAACTGTAATGTGATGGAAAATAAAAATAGTAATGTATAAAGTCTCAATCACATGTCTTGAAGGGGTAAGTTATTCACAGTCACAACCTTTGCACAACACAATGCACATTAACGCCGTGATCGCCCTCAATTAACCTCGGCCTATCCCTTTGCCAGCAGTTGACACCAAGCGTTAGATGATAATTACTGCGCCGTTCCTTGATGCTTGACTCTTGAGTCATAACCTCACTTTCCACGATCGAGTGCTCGCCGATCGGCAGTAAAAACGGAATCAAAATTACGGCAATAAAAAGGGTCTATCAAATGGGTAACCTTGGCTTACCTCAGGTTGAAAAAGGGATGTGGAAAAGAGTTCACTAGGTTTTTGTGTTGTTTTTATTACGCTACAAATATAATAAATACCAGCTCGAGGGCTGAACTATCAGTGACGGAAGGGTTTTGCCCCGCCGGGTTCGTCCTCTAGTCCAACCACTGTTCCACCGGAATACGATCGAAGATCTGCTGCAGGAAGGAGTGCAAGTGTTCGGTCAGTTTCGTCCGCAGCTGGGGTTTCATCTCCTTCAGCAGCTCCTGGGCGTTCGTGTTGATGAACAGATTCATCGCGGCGTCTAGAAAATATCAAAAACAAATGATTTCAACGTTCGATGACAAGCGACGAACCGGCACTACTCACGAATGATCGCGTTCTGGTTGGCGATGTTCTCCACACCCATCTTGATCTCCTTCACACTGAAGTCCATTTTCGTCTGGTCAACCGTTAGATAGGTTTGTCCGTCATTACCCTGGTACGGGGTCGCCTTGAAGTAGGTCTTCGCCTTGACGCCCTCTTCACCGACGACGACGACGATGTGGAGAGTGTGGAGAAAGTGAATTGAAAATTAATAATTCCATCCACTCCCTGCCCATTCGGGGACCTTCACCACCACCACTTACCGTACTCGCCCCAGTACTCGCCGGCGCCGGACGCCTGGAGGAGCAGCAGCACCCCGGACGACTGGTACTGGGCGGTGGCTTTGATTTTCGGGATCTCGATCGTCATCTGGAACTGCATGGAGTCGATGTCGGAGCGCACGTTCACGATGGACAGGTTGCTCACGCCGTACGCCTCGATGTTGCGGAAGCTGGCCCGATAGCCGTCCGGTCCGCTGCCGAGCGCGATGCTGATCTCATCCACCACGACGGGTTCCACCTGGGAAAAGGGCAGGGAAATCGAGAAAGATAAAGCATGCGCGTCGTGAGGGAAGGAGCAGTTCTCCTCTTCCCTTGTTCCCTTGGGCCACCGAGTTCAAAATGCGTACGTGACGTTGGGCACGCTTCCGGGACTGGCCGCGACGACCCACTGACCAATCGGACGGAGTTCGGGAATGCAGGGAATCAGAACGCGTTCCTTCATCAAGCATTCAAATCACTCTCGTCTCGTTCCACCGGGGAAAGGCATTAATGAGAAACCCAAAACCGATCGATCCAGCCCGGTTCGTTACGTGGTTATTGTACCCGAAAGCATGTAGGCCATTTTTAATGCAGACGATGTTTTAAGTGACGTTATTTTTAGATTCTTTTAAACAGTTTCAAATGGTGTTTTAAAGTTGTAGCTCACAGCGAGTAGATTTAAATTGTGGATAGGAACTAAAAGTGTTTATCCAGGTAACTTGTGGTGATTCACACTAACATGTTCCGTGTTTCGAACAGTGTGGAATCTTCCGACACACGTCACACAACGCTGTGGACAACGTTGACGACTCACTGAAGTGACATGATTTCTTACGCTTGATTTGAATTACCATAATCTAGGCGAAGTGTTGTTTTGTGTTCATGCATCCAAGCTCGATGTTTGGTGTAATTTTCCTATAAAACTCTCACGTTCCAGGGGGAGATAATTCCAGAAACCCTTGCGCAACGTTTTAATCGTGCGAAAGTCCGATTGATCTTCCACCCAGAGCCGGTTTGTTTGAACGGTTTCAATTGAACATTAAACTGTGCGGTTCTACAACACCTGACGATACCTGACATCTCCGAAGTCTCTTTGAAGCCTCTATGTATGTTCTCTACAATGTTTTGCACATTAGTTTTTTGATTTCGAATTCAATACTCACATCGACGATACCGATTTCAGGGATTCCTCGACGAATGAAACTGGCCAGCTTGTTCGCAGCATATCGCAGACAGTCGTTCACATCCGGCGCGTCCCTTTCACAACGGTGCATGTAGTAAGCTAAAAGAAGCAGAAGGCGGAACACGATAAGGATAAGAAAACGGCATCGATGCGGACGAATAATAACACACTTGTCAAAAATGTTGGACTCCATGAAAAGAAAACCTCTCATAAAAATCGGCAAATGAAAGTGCCCAATTTGCGAAGCGCAGTTTCAGCTGTGACGTGAATAAAACATTCCCCGCCAAAAAAAACACACGAAGGATAAATGTAAAGATGTACGCCTCTCGTATTTCGTAACACTCGAGGTTCGAGTGAGTTTCGCGTAAAAAACAGCTGAGAGCAGCGAGCCGAGGATGCGAGGGAAAGCAGCGCTGACTTGAAGATGTAGCTGACAGGGCTACAATAATCAAAGCCACCCCTATTATCGTGTGCTGTTCAGCCCCAGAGGTACTTACGTATGTCTTGGCAGAAGACCGCCTGAAGGAAGATCATCGCCGTCAGAGTCAACGAACGCACCGTGATCGTCATTTTGCTGATCGAAAGATGGAAACCAAAATGGCCAACGGCAACCGAAGAGGAGGGAACGCGTTCTTCTGCACGACCAGTAGTACCGGTTAGGAAGCGGATCGTCGATGCTATGCCGGTACCGTTGCTGGAGCTGGCTGAAGAACTTCTGCGTACCGTTCAGTGAGGTTGCGAACTGAGATTTGCAGTGACGCACGTTACGTTCAGGTGCTGAAATGGAGGCGATGAGATGAAAAGGAAGTTAAATTAAGGTTCACACTATAAACTTTAATTGCAGAGAATTCTTAATGTTTTATCGTGTGACGTCAAACCAGATAGAACTGACGAACATAATCTTTCGCGACTATAAATTTATAAAGGTGAATGAGAACATTTTGAATGACAAAGGAAACATTTTTAACTTCAACTTTTAAATCTTACGCATCACATATGAAACTGACACGCTTAGACACGATTCAAATCGGACACATAGTTTAGGAAAGTAAAAGTCTTTCAACGCGATCTCGCTACGGAACTTGTCACATTTCACTTCCGGTGTTGTGGCAACCAATTTCTATCCTTGGCGAGTGGGGTTTCCCAATACACTCCCGGAATTGAGCAACAGCAGCAGCAAAGCGAAGAAACAAACACACTCTGCTGCACACCGGTACCACCAATTTCCCCCTGTCCCGTTATGCCTCATCATTATTGGCAGAGAATAATTAATGCCAGCCGTTGCAACACCATACACTTCAATCTGAACGGTATTTGGTCGCGAAGTTTGAGACATTGTTCAACCAAAGCACTTTACCACTGGGACCTTTATTTTTTGCACAAGAAAAAACACTGCCCAACCCACCACACTTACCCTTCGGTGACGGCGCGGTCTGCTTCAGGAGGTCTTCGGTGTGACGGATGTGCTGTTATCGATGCTGTTAGTGCCGTGGTTCGCTCGCGAATAACAACGCCACGCCGGACGGTTGTTTGTTTTATCTACTTTCTTTTCTGCGAGAGTCGACCGAAGAAAACGGTTCCTTCCCGCCGAGGAGAAGGCTCTTGCGAAAGACGGAAGAGCATAAGGTCGGAAGCGAGAGAAGCCGTGGTGCTTCTTTTTGCTGCACTCGATCTTGTGACGCACGGAAACTTTCTCCACTCGATTGACGCTGAAACTGATGCGCCTGCTTGGATGGTTTCACGCAAAGCACCGTAAGCTTTTTGCTGCTCGAAGTATAGAAGGTTTTTTTATGGGAGCTTTCCGGATGTCAGAGTTTCTCAACGTGCTTTCCGGTACTGCTGTATTAAGGATTCTTTATGAAGGAGTATTGAAAGGAGTTAGTTTGTAGGAAGTATGTTGCAAAGGATTTAACAAAAGGATAAGAAAGTCGAACTGGCAGAGTACTTCCTAAAACCGTTACCTGCTTCTTTTAACACGTTGACTCATTTTTGATAGCCAGCTGCTGATTCGCGTACAAGTTTTTGACTTGTATCCAAGTTTTACGAGTTTTTGACAAGCAAAAACCTGTTGCAAAACTTGCATGCAAGTTTTCCCGAGTAAAACATCGACTTGCATGCAAGTGTTTCTGACTACAAATACTCGGAAAAACTTGCATGCACGTTGAATTTTCCGAGTAAAATCCTTAGTCCGGGCCATAACAAGCCGAATGGTAGGACTCAAGATACAGAATGAAAACACTCTGTCATCAGGAAAAAATTCTATCAGCTAGTTTTCTTATTTTTTTGGGGCAAACATTTTTAAGAAATAATGACAGCTGGCTATCAAAAATGAATGAGCCATGGCAGTTAACGTGTTAAACAACTATCTGATCATTTTAAATTTGGGAAAATATGTTTCCACACGTTTAATTTTGAATTTAACATTTTGTTGCAATCTAATCTAGTTTCTTTACTATATGAAACAATTTATCTCAATCCTGTCAATGAAACAATTTATCTCAAATCCTATGAATGTGTTTTATTCTGTTTTTATTTCATGAACCATCGATTTTCCAACATTCCAGTTTCATAAACTTGAGAGCACAGTCCCTACTATTATAGAAGGCTGACGGTTGGGTCTATTTGTACTGTAGAGAATTTTATTTTGCTTAAGGAATCGACCCGCACTAGAACCGATAAGATGCTGATTGAAACCATATTGATGCGTGGTTAATAAAGTTTTCGCAAATTTTCTTTCTCAATAAAGGCATCTCAAATCTCCCGCTCGGTAGCAGCAAGAAGAAAGAGGTTATTACAAGGGGGTGAGTCAAAGGCCCACATCAGAGCATATTAAAAACTAAAACAACAGTATCACATGATGCCCGCGTCCCGAAGAAACAAAACCCGACTGTTTCCTGACACTCCGCGGCTCGCTTAGTCCAAGACGAAGAAGTGGATTGGGACATTGTCCAGCAGCTGGTTGGCGATGCCGGCGAACTCCGTCGAAAGTTTCTTCTGCAGCTGAGGTTGCAGCGCCCGCAGGACTTCGTGTCCGTTCTCCTTCAGGAAGAGGTTCGTGGCTTCCGCTGTAGAAATGAAAACGAAAAGGTTAGTGAAAGGGTTCGTGACTTTGGGCCGTGGTTGCACTCACTTAGGATGCGGTTGTTGTTGAAGATCTTCGAGACGCTCAGGCGCGGCTTCTTGATCGACAGGTTGAGGTCAAGCTTGTCGACGCGCAGGTGCATCCCGGTCGGCTTTTCGATCGTCGACACCAGACCCTTGACGTCGGCGGTCACTCCATCGAACACGGCATCGAAGTCACCGGATCCGCTCGCCGGAATGATGATCAGCACGCCGCTGCTCGTGTACTTCGCGTGGATCGTCAGCCTCGGAATGGTCAGACGCGCCTCGAACGGCTTGTCCCCTTCGGCGAGTCTGCAAGCAAGACACGAGAAACACGATTTCGAAATTAAATGGTTCTAAAACGGCCTAAGGTCGCTCACGCAAACGGCGCTTACTTGATCGAACGAACGGTGAAATTGCTCGCACCGAACACTTCCATGTTCTTCAGGTTGATCCGATATCCTTGGGGTCCGCCGGTCAGTTGCAACGACAGCTGATCCATCACGAACGGCTCGACCGAGGGCAGCTGCGGGGGAGTGGAGAAAGGAGAACGGAAGTCGATTAGTCGGATGTTAGAAACCCGCCACCCCATACTTCCTTGCCATGTCGTGCGAAATTTATTGAACCATTCAATCGAAAAGGCCACCGAAAAGAGAAAGGAAAACCGCGAGTATGGCACACCATTTGCGTGAACCTCTCCTATTCGCGCCATCGAACCGCTTTATGAGGTTCAGTGTCAAAAGTGACATTAGTTTCATGGTTTTTGTTTCGCACACGTCGGCTCGAACCGGCAGTTACAATTTCCTTTCGGCACCGGGGAAGTAACCGGACGCTCAACCGGACAACAATAAGGAAACCATAAAACATACCGGCACCGGACCGGTCATATAGAGGAAGGTGTTTTGATCTGTCATTTAGGGTGCATTCGATGGCGGCTGGATTCAGCTGAGTGCAGCACGGAAAGTAGTTAAACGGTTTACGACCGTTAATTGCAAGCGAGCATTCATAAATGGCGACTGCAACTCAATGATGTTTTATCGGGTAATAACTTATTTAATGTTGTTTACAGTTCATTGCTTTGGGCAATGAATTCAATTATAGTAACGTGTCAGTTTTATTTGACTATAATTTAAAATTCTCAAGCATTGGAGAATAAAATACATTCTTAATGTGTGATCAATTCCAAGGAGAATTGTTGTACACAAACATGCATCGTTTGTGAAGGAATGCAGTCAACCTAAACTGATAGCTATTTTCGGCCATCAACCGACTAAAACATCTTCATCTGCATATAATTTACGACACAAGGAACTATCGGAGTCGGAAGAAGCTCCAACCCAGCACCGGTTTGCTGCAAGGTGAACTCATTTATTTGGGCCGAATCTCGCTGGACCTTGGCCATCAACCGGGTGGCGTGACGAATGTAAGCCGGGCGCCATTGACACTGAACTTCACTATCGTCGCTCATCGGTGGAAAGGAGAATTGGGAATTTTTGGGGCCTTCTTCGTGGACTTTTTGTTTCATTGTGCCGACGGTGGTAAATATTTGTTGCCCGCTTCACACCAGCTTGCATAATCGGACCAGGTGTTGGACGTCGTCAATCGATCGCGTCAGCAGTGGCATTGCTGCCGACCATGAAGAGGTCGTGATCCGTGAAGGTGGAGGGAGTGGAATACACACACACAAACACACATATTATCTAGGAATTAGGAAGTCTAGGGGGGAAAAACATATTCACCCCCTTTGAGACAACAGGGTTAAGCGAAAGTGAACTAAAACCTGTTTTGACATGGCGTTGAGGTTCTTCTCTCTTTTGGTTTCTTCGTCTACGTCCTCGTGTCATGAAGGAACTGATTTCCATCTCATGTTTTTACTTCGCAAGCGTGCCTTCTGTCTTTCAGAACAAGCTAGCCTTCCATCCGGACACGACGCTGTTTGACACTTTGCGGACACTTACCTTAATCTCAGGGATACCACTGGAAAGGTAAGGGCGTAGATGCTGGAAGGCTTCCTTCAGGCAGTCGGGCAGGGCTGGGTCCGAGCGACGACATTGCTTGATATAACGTGCTGTAGACGGGAAGAAAGCGAATGATGGTGGAAGATTAATTCCCTGTTAAACAGCTTTATTGGTGTTACTCTCCAGTTCGAGGTTTTCGAAGAACTTTTTTTATTTGCTTATTTAAATTCAGTTGACGATGTTTGTTTTCCTCAAGAGACTTCCAAATATCTCCTGGGGTGAGCAAAAAATATTCGAGATTTCGCAATAATATGAAACATGCAGAGGTTGTGTTCCTTGTAATCAAAAGTGTGTGTTTAACATCTTAAACACTTTGTAGGTATACAGATATTCAAAAAGCATTAATAATGAGACACAAGCATATTTTTCCCTTCAAAACAATAAATAATGCAAATAAAATCTGCTCTTCAAACTGAGTACTCTGGCAAGAATGAAGACAGGATTGTTCTGAACGCTTTACTAATTAACTGAACCGGATAGTCACTCGCCGTAAACTACGCATATCTCAGGGGGAAATCACGAAAGACGGTGACAAGTTTGTTCACCTTCCATGGCAAGACGAGCCCTGATGCAGCTGGTGCATGGCGTTGCAATGGAATTTACCAATCGCAATGGTGGTCTATCAAGGTTATGTTGAAAGTTGAACGACTTCACCCAAAGTCTGTGGTGCGTAGACATCGACGATTTCGTGCTGGATGTGGTTCGCTTGAAGCATTCTACGTAAGGCGTCATGCACTCCTCCAGTAAACCGGTCTAGTTTATAAGAGGAACCGACGGCTGCGAGTTTGGAAGTGGATTTACACCGTCGTTTGCTTAATCCAACGGCTTTGGTATAGCTTACTAATGCTATTAAGTGAATTCACAGATAGTCTTTAATTAATTGTATTTAAGTTTAATGGACTTAAGTACATCGAATACTTTATTATTCTCCATTGTCATTGAGTCGGCCGTTTGTAGCATAACATGAAAGGTCATGTGCTTTAAAATCCTCCTTCAAAACATGCCCAATCCTCCAATGATCCTCCAAAAGTCCGCTGGATTCAAATTGCCTAACCTAACCATTAAGCTCGCCAAGCGAACTACATGCGCCATCGGGCACTTCGCCATGAAGACGTTTCATGGACCATCCAAGGACATCCTCAAGCTGTTTAGCGTGTAAACACCATTTACTTAGGCCTCGTCGACCCCGCAGGTGAGTCACTTCGACAGCTAACGGGTTTGTTGGAGTTTCAACGTGGTTCGACGACCGTAAGCGACCACTCGGTCACCAAGTCGAGACTAAAACGAAGTAATAAACTTTAGTCACAGACATTTGGAGGTTATGAATCTGTTTACTCTAACGGAACGTGCCGGGTTAGGCTAGAGCCGCCTTAAGCTGACACGATCTCTTTGATAAGATTTGTTCTTCACAGACTGAGCTTTACCTGAACGTGACTCAAAGTCTTGCTAGTTTGCTTTCTCTCATTCCAAGCAAACAAATCGAAAGGACCACATTGAAGTCTTATTGAACCGCATGGCAGAGGTGGTCATAATTTTCCATTATTCACCCTACGCTCGCCTAAAGGGTGTCTGTGTGTCAAATCAGGCTGTGACCGACGACTTCCTCACTTTCACTCGTCGTGTTTCACAGTGTGGGCAGTGTTTTTCTTTCATACTCGGCACATTTTTCCTTCCCCACCAAGTTAAGTACCCATTACCACCTCAGGTGGTCACCATCTTTCACCGCCCAACACTGGAAGCCATTACAAACGGGGTTGCATAACTGTGTTCGCTGTGAAGTGTAAATAAAAATACTTCATGTCAACGTTTAGCTTTTTTCCTTTCAGCCTAGAGGTTAGGAGAGACACACAGAAACACACGACAGGGTGATCCCTCAGGTCGTGCTAAACGTGCCCGGCTAAATAGACGTGTTTAGAAAGGTGTATTTCAATTAAGAACCATGCCTGTTGAGTTTAATAGACCAAGATCACGTGCTAGATGGGGTGATTTTGCGACTAATCGGATGCATTTTCTCACCCCAACCGCAGCGCGAATGTTTTATGACACTTGATTCCGGGGTGCTTCCCGAGAAAAAACACCCGACACGGAACTGGGGCTCCGTCGAGGAAGGTCTAGAGTAAAATGTGAGTCTCGAGTAATGCGATTCGATTGACGCATTCTAAGCTTATCGAGCCCTCGATCGGTGGGAGTAGTGGGAGTCGAACCGACCGGAAAGCACACAGAACTCCACCCGGCTGCTGATTGAGAACGGAAAATAACGCACGGGTCGGCTAACAATAATGAGAAATTTGTACGAAAGTAATCGCGCCTGTTGCGCAACCCCAAAGGGGGAATGAATGCCAACGCCTGGGAAGGTATCATGTTGAAGGTTTCTTTTTCTTGATTTTTACCCTTTTGGAGGAGAAGGTGCGAATGAATGGGCGGTGAGGTGTGGTGTGGCGTGGACGCAACCTTGAAGATACCGTACCATTTGGTCATGGACCAGGCGCATCTGTGCCTCGACATTGACCCACTGACACTTCGTTAAGTGAACCCGTGGCGAGAAATAACAAATGGAGTTCGTCTGCCACGTCTTCGGTACTGTTAGGTGGTCATGAAATGCTGATGATCGTTGTGGGCAACATAAAAAGGCCCCTATGGAGTGGTGTACACCAGCAGCATTCAGCGAATGGGGTCCTCTTGTGAATGGAGGCACGTCAACGGAGGACTCTCATTAATGTCTTCATTATGCGACTTCCATTAAGGTCTGTGACCGGGAGCACACTTTTACGTCAGTGGTGACCACTTGTGGAGATATAAGAGACTTTATGTTTAAACCGTAAATTTAAACTCATTCTCGATTCAAAGTGACTGCAAAGGAGTTGAAAACAGAATGCATTTGAATAAAATATAAGATGAGGTTGAAAGTGAAGAAAGTGGTTGCATATTTTTGAACCTTCCATGCGATATAATTCTGTATTCTAAGGCAGCAGATGTAAGACAAGGGATTTACATGATTCTCTGTCCAACCTGACACATCCATCATTGAGACGAAGGAAAATACTACCGATCCAGATCGATTACCTTCGGTCGTTGGCAACGGAACGGGCTCAGAATACTAAACAGTCAGATGCTCGCCTGGCAACTTCACTATGCAGCACCTGTGCCGCCCGACACCTTCCCAAAGGCTAAGGTTATTTCCTTTGCTTGGCAGTTTTCTCACGCCCCTCATTATCGCACCAAAGTGATCTACGCGCCGACGTAATCGGGAATGTCTGCGCTGTTTTTACCCCATTCCTACTATTTGCTTCCCCGAAAAGGAAACAATCCCTCGAGAAAGGGTGCTCGTCTAAGTGCCGGATGGTGACTCCACGCCCCGTATCGAACTCTCCACGTTGGATTGCACTCGAATGCAGCTTTTGCAACCGCATGGATGTGCGTGCATTGCGTTCGGTCTGCTGCAATCGTAAGTGGAATTGTTTTGCGCTAGCATTTTTCCGGTTGCAACACTGATGTGTGTCTGTTAGGAGAGGACTCTCGATGGTGGTTGCTTCACAATTGTAACCAAACGCTGAGCCGGGTATTAAGGAACAGAGGGAGGTAGTTTGGACTTTAGAGGAGGTACAAAATCAACGATCGTTAACAACGGGTAGAAGAGAAGTTTTTTGTTCTAAAGACATCTTAAACCAACAATCGTTCGGTAGGGGTACACAAAGTATTAATTATGCCCCTTTGCCATATACTTTAAAGCTCATCAGCTTAGTCACTTAATGGACCTGAAACCATTGGCTCAGGTGAAGTGATACTCTACGGACCATGACGACCATTAAAGGTGGAAATTCCCAGAATCTATTATTAGGTATCAATCTCTGCCTGAAGCACTTCTTAATTCCAGTCAATCAGCCGAAGGACTTTATGCGTGTCGTTTGCCTCACACAAAACCTTCCAATGGCCTGCACTGAGCCACCGCTAATGGAAAGAAGATGCCCTCCAACGGTGCTGCTCTCATCTTGTGTCTCGTCAAGGGACGATTGAACACATTTGAAGGGCAAGTTCACGTCGATCGCTTCAAAACCAAGCCGATTAAACGAAATCCGCTTAGATACACCGAACTTTGCCTTCGCTCGAGATTAAATGGCAGGTTTGAGGTGAGCGCATTAACATGTCTACCCAGAGATAACTTGTATTTTGATTGCATGTAACGCTAACCCAATTGTTTACTTACGAACTTCCTGTCCAACGGCCAAACCAGCGCAGGCAAGTGCGCAAAACACGACGGTAAACTTCAGCATCGTGGCGTTAATAAAGGGCGATTTGAAGGGCTTGAAGTAGTACGAAAAACACAACCGACACACAACACGAAAACCGTCTGCACTATCCGCGAGCACCGAAGAACTGGCCGGATGAAACTGATCGACTGCCGAATGTCACCCTGGAAGAGGGGGCCTGGAACTTCTGGACTCTGCCGGACGCACAACGCTGGCGTTGCGTTGGGATTGTTTTCAATTGAATTATGCTGACACTTCCTATTAGTGCGCTTTTCACTTCACTCGACAAATGGGGGAACTTCACTTGGGTGTTGTTACTGTTGTAGGGACAAATAAAACGTTGTTGGACATCTGAGGTGGAACTGTTCTGCTCGAGAATGTTGGACGTCCGCGATCGTCGAGCTCGCTACAACGTCTGCTGACCGTCGCGATGGGCATGAGCTCTTTTAATGATTCTTGGTTGGTTCGCGCAGCCGCTCGGTGATCGTACGATCGCGAGTTGTAGCCGATCCTTCCACGCGCGAGTTGCACGACGACCGGCTGCTATGCGACGTACTGTTCATTCGCGGATAGGTGATAGTCTCTTTGAAGACAAAAGTCGTACGACATACCTCCTGGGAGATTTGATTGCTGCAGCTTGGACGAAGATGATTGGTCGAAATTTAAATTTTAATTACTTTCGGTTATTTCAATAATTGAAGAAGCTTAAAGCGGGTGGTCAACACTGTTGTAAAGTTTCAGCTATTCATTGGTTTTAAATTTATTTTTAAGGAACCTGCTATGAAATAATAAGCCAAAAAATTTAGGCAGATGGATTGAACAAAAACAAAATGAATATTGCGTGATCACGGACATCATCATCTGAAATGAAGCAATCATCAAAAATAATTACAGAAGAGTGAAAAACGGAGTACCGCATGGGTTTGTTTCTTATTTTCTTGTACTGCTTCGCATTGCTCTGGTAGTGGTTAGCCTTGACAGTGAAATCAGTGAGTGAAGAATTGCTTTCAAGGCCGTCTTCATCCATGAAGACTTGCCTCACACTTCCATCTGTTTGTGGTTTCTTACTTTCGCAGCCCGCGAATGTGGCGAATCTCTTCGCTTCCGGTGCCTTCACCTCAGAGTGTGCTTCAAGGGCACACGCCTGTCTGAATTTCTACCGGAAGGTTAGTGAGCATCTCCATTTGGTGTGTTTTTTTGGAAAGGCAAAGAATCGTGCACCGATTGGGAAGAAAAGCCGGCCAAAAACCTAACAATGGAAATAAGACAGCAGGGGGCATTCAAAGGTGAAGGCGGAGTTCGATGCGGTCGACAGAAAACGGGTTCTTAGAGCGTGAGTTAGAACGTTGAATTGGATGGGTCGAACCGGATCAGGTTCGCATGTTTCTCCCACCCGTTTTGAAGCGGTTCGAGAGGAGAGTTCTCACTTCCGCTTCTCGTGAACCGAAGCCAAGAGAAAAGCTTTGTTTCAATGCTACCGACGGGGTGGTTTGCGACCGGAAGTGCATCTGTTCCACGCAAGCCGCTACTAAATACTAAAGCGTTTCGTTTCGCTGGCGGTGCTTTCGCGCTGCGCAAATCCTTGCGTTTTGTCGGACGAGTAGGTCACAGACTTAGTTTCGCAAAATGATAGCAACGATGCTTTTTTGTATGCCCTTGCAATGGGTTTTCCCCTAAAAATACAAAACCGGTTCGAAGAGAATTTGTTTTTGTCCAGTTCTGTTTGATTCTCATCAAATGTCTGTTTCTCTTCACCACGAGTGATTTTTAGAACTTTTGTGATTTTTTGTTCATTTAAGCAATGATGAAGTCTATTTTCTGATTCTATCTTACGGTGTTCGTTGAAACATATTGGATATTTTTTTCTGCATGACTTGCCAAAATGTCTGTTTTGTTCTGATCAGATCAGTTCGATCTAGTTTAATGACAGGTGTAAACGATACATAGTATAATGCAAATAGAGATTGCCACGAAGCAGATATAGAAAAGGAACAACTTTCAAAGAATCATTTCCTCCCACTTTTGGCCATGAGATAAAAGATTAGCCACGCAAAACCAATAGAAATGCATTTATGTCGACGTCAATAAATATACTAACCACATTACCACTTCCTCCAAACCTTGCCAAATAAGCCTTACAACGTTTTGATTCGGCAGAGGCCACTTAACACGCGATTGTGGCCAAATCTCTCAGCCTCAAGGTCCTAAGACTGGGCGCTCGAAGCGGCTGTTTATTATTTTAACCACCGAAAATACAACAGCTCGAGGGGATGAAGCAAAAAACCGCATCAGAACTATAGGAACAAATGCGTCGATCATTGAATTGTATCAACAATCATGTAAATGCTGGCAAAGATCAAGATCAATGTTAGGTGCATGGTGAAACTACGGCAGTGAACGGTGCTTGAAAAGTTCATTTTTCTTTTGAACGACGGCCATCCTTCACTGTATTGTGGCCGGCTATACGTTTTTTTTGTTTTGTTGGCTGTGTATCAAGTGAAAAGTGGCGAACATTAGTTGACCAAGGTTTGGCAAAGATTGTTAAATGAACACCATATGTAATTATTGTTGTGGAACCGAGTCCAATTAGATGATTGATCAGATAAAATTATATCTCTAATCTACCGGCGGTTTCTGCGGAAAACAAAACATGCAATAAAGTGCGAAAAAGGAAGAAGCAATAATACGGCAAGGTTAGCAGAAGCCATTATTTGTTTTTGGAATTTTATTATGCTCTTAAACTAGAAAGTAAAGTATATCTGAAACATGTACATGCAGTATGTTCTATCGATTTGTTCTATCGATGCTGATATTGAAGCTAGGCGTTCAAAGCAATCCTGTAAAATGAAACCCAATTTGCAAGGTTACAAAATGTGTTCAACTTTTCTTCGCCTCAGATAAATAGAAGTGCATATAAGGTTTGCTTGCCATTAATTTTACTTTACAAAGTACATTAGCTATGACCATTTTGCTATGATTTTTAACGGATTTTTGCATTCAATGTTAAAATTGTAAGCAAAATGACGTACAATATGAAAGCTTTAAAGCTTGAAAGCTTCATGTATCGGGTAACGCATGTAACGCATAACGATACTGGGTTTGCTGAAATTCTTTTGAAATGCACACATTTTGAAGATGTATTATTTGTTTAACTTCAACTGTCCACAACCATCTCTGCTGGAATGGAGTACATACCTTTCAAATACTTTTTCAAATTTACAACACCATTTGTACTCCTTGATGTTGTCTTATACTTCTTAGCTAAATCTGATCTTGTTTCAAGTTCTTGAAAATTGTACTCATGTTTCTTTTTATTTAAATGTCTGTAATTGCCTTCAGTATCGCACATATGTTTCCAATTAAAATGCATATTTTTACAAATATAGTTTTAGAAATCAAGTTAATTTGTTTTACTTATTTCTTCGATAGGTGTACCATTAAGGAAAGTGCCGCATTTTATACATGTAGCATGACATTACACCCGAATCTCGTTTCGGCCAAAATGTCCACAACACGCGTCCCAACTACTTACCCCCCTTCAAAAGTATCGGAGCGGGGCTTCGGCTTTGAAGGGTTGCGTCTAGCAGCTGGAGTTGCGGAAAGCCTCGCGATCCGAGCGTTCAGTCGTCCGGTGGGCTATGTCGGAGAAACAACGTGCCTCGCCAGAGTTCGCCCTCGAATCGAATAGTTCGTTCCGCGGCATTCCGTGCTGCTGTTTAGAAACCTCCATTTGTCTTCAGTGTCAGTGACAAGTGTGTTGGTGGCGAAGCGAGATCCGAAGGTAAATGCAGGGCAGTGGCACGTGCACATGTGAAGAAGGATTTAAGCCTAGAACGGCTAAGCTCGGAAATGTTGCAACCGCATGCACATGGGCAGTTTACGGGCGGAATTTGAAAGCGGGAAAAATTCTCTTCAAGTGTTCGCGAGAAAAGTGTGGCGTTTCGTGCACGTTCCGGTTCAGGGCGAGGAGTGCTGGAAACTTGTTTTGATTTTCGCAGCTCTTCGATAGGGCGGTTCGTTCGGTTCTACAAGGCCGATCAGTCGATGATCTTTTTTCGAGAGATTCGTGTTCCAGCGTCCTTCGCCAAATGTGTGCCAAGGAAATTTGAATGTTGTTTGTCTGTTTGTAAAGCGTGCGAGGTAGCTTGTTTGATGAATGAAAAAACCACAACGAATACCGTTAGAAAGCAACGTAAAAGAGTTACTGCGATCGGTAGCAATCATAAAAAAATACATCTTATTTCGGATATATTCGAGGGATTGGTCGTCATCGTTTGTATCTCTACGACAATGCAGCACCGTTTGCTTGATTTATGCACATAATAAACGATATGATATCAAAACCTCCTTGTATCGTCGGAATAAAAATGCACACACTTCATTCACAACACTGTAATTAATTAGCCGTTGGGTTGTGTCACGATGGGACGTACGCCAACACGATTTCGGCTCCACTTCTTGCGCCTCAAACACGATGCACTGAATCGCTGGAAAACCTGTCGTAATATTTCGATGCATCGGTGCAAAACATGGTCCGCAAAATTGATGATCCGATCGTTGCTTACAAACAACTATTAGGAGCCAACTTTTTGGTCAATCATGTTGAGCAAGGTTCATCGTAAATTGCCTTTCAATAAGCAAACAATGTAACACGTTTGTAAACAACAAATCGGTCTTCACAAGTATAGTTGATCCTTGTCTTATAGCATTCAATTAAAGAAGGTGATTTCAATTAGAACTGACGAATCAATTATCAGCTAATCAAAGCGTGAAATATGTATCTTAAAACCAACTCAGTAATTTTATAATAACATGAATTAGCATCCTATAAATAACTAGCCTCCGGAGTTAATCATACTTGATCTTTAATCGGCATCGATCGACCGATGTGGTGTTTGATTTCTCACGATTTTTCTTGCAGACATCGCCATCGGCCCCGCCAAGGCGCAAGGCGGTAGACGATGCGCAAGTAAACATTACCAATCGTAAGCGCAAAACTGGCTCGAACGAAGGCGAACCACTGCGGCATCTTGTAATGCATGCTCGCTCGTACGGCAAATGATTGTGTGTTGAATTTGTTCGCTCAAACCTTTTACAGTTTTTTTTTTTGTTTACGTTTCCATTCGGGTCATCCATGCATTTTGGGAGGCTCATGGCTGTGGGGCAACATTTTACCTCGGCAAACATTTCTTCTGCCATTCTACCATAACCTAAGGTGGCGAAAAGTGAGGTGATTGTATGGCCTTATGCTCTTGCTTAATATACCAATCGAACCCGGTGTTATGTTGAACGATACGATTAACGCAACAAAGTGGCAAACTCGTAGTATAACGGTAAGAACTGACCATCGACACCACAGGGGGCGGATACCATCCCTTGGGTACTGGTTTTGACACTGGATTGGAACCGTTAACTACTTGCAGTTTCATTTCGCGTCGTGGAGGTAAACGACACATGAAAATCACACTTGCACTTGAACGATTCGCACCGATGGATGCCGTCCAGATGGGGGTTGCCTCATCCCCGAGGCCGTGTGATCGATTGCATAATGGACGTATATGCATCCACCTTTCTCGCTCGCGTACAACGTACGACAGCAAGAGGTCATTTACCGGTTTCGTGAAGGTTTCACTCTCAGCTTCCCCGTTATGCTGCACCGGCGTCCTCTTAACATAATAAGACCGGTGTGGGAAGGTTTGGCTTTTATCTACGAATTAGCTGTCAAGTGCATGTTTTCGGCGATGCGATAATGCATTCCTTGCGTGCCTTTAGCATAATTCGCCAACAAGGGAACGTGGAAGCTTATCGCATGGAACGATCGGAGGCGACTGCATTGCGTCGTGACGTAAGGCTTCTTTGTGCCGAAGGTCGACCAGTTTACCATCTGACTCGGTCTGAAGACTTGTTTTTCCGATGATACCGGTCACCGAGTTTTCTTGCTGGTGAATGTCATTACGCACGGGGCATAAACAACCGCGCGTTAAATTGGAACGTAAATGTTTCGGTGAGGCAATGAGGTGTTTTTTTTTGCTTTGGAGAGTTAAAGTAATGAAGGTTTTGAACAACAAGCATTAGCGAAGACTATTTTTTCTCCGTATAGAGATTACCTTATTAGCTGTAATGTGCCGTGGTTTTAGGAGAAAAACTCACCTTACACTGAATTTCCGGTGGTTTATCTTCTAATTTGAACATCTTGTGGAATGGGATCATCTTTTGGATCAACAACAACCCATCCGATTTTGCTACAATTCTTCTTAAAAGCGGCAACACTCTGGGCATCCGTGTTAGTTCAGTTTTGAACATCAAGAAGCTCTGATCAAATTTCACCATCGTCGCTAAATTGATCAACTAATACCGTTTTGCGTGATTTCAGCCCAAACATGTCTGGTACGAGACTTCAGCTGATGCTGATGCTGCTAGCGGTGGCGATTCAGCAGAGCCTTGCGCAGCGCGAAGTGTTTCGACTTTTCGCCAACTGTCGCTACGGCAAGCCCAGCTTCGACCCGTGCCTTAAGAAGGCTTTCAATGCCCTGCGGCCATGGTTTAAGACAGGTACGATTAGTCCAAAGTGTTCCGAAAGCGAGCGAAAAAAGTTCGGGGAGTGAAAAACGACGTTTTAATTATGATCTACCTTGAAGGTCTGCCCGAGTTCAATGTGGCCCCGTTCGATCCGCACCGGGCAGAGTACGTGGAGCAGCGCCGGGGAGACCTCGGAGGGCTCGGAGGGTACCGGTTGCTGCTGACGAACGTGTCCGAGTACGGCTGGGCCCAGTCGGAGGTGACGAAGTTACGGACGGAACCGAAACACGATCGCATCGTCTACTCGCAGTACTTCCCGGAGAAGTCGCTCGATGGTGGTTACGACTTTACGTCCAAAATTCTTGGACTGCCGCGGCATACGAAAGGTATCTGGAACCTGACGCTGTACGATTACAGCCAGACGACCACCGTCACCCGAATCGGAGGTCCCGGTGGACTGCTGAAGGTCCGCGTGGAGATCGACAAGATTGGCAACATGAAGCTGCATATCTCGGACTTGTTCCATGGAGTTAAAATCGTCGGTAAGTTCATTATGTCTGGTGAAGTCTTACGCGTCTGATCCATTAATTTGTTCTTTCTTTTGCCATTTTTAGAATCCATTGCCGATTTCTTCATCAACACGATGTGGCAACCGACCTTCCCGTTCATCAAACCGCTCATCAACGACCTAGTCAGTGTCGCCTTTACGGACATCTTCAATGAGTCCTTCCGATATTTCCCACTCGATCAGGTGATACGAAGCTAGGAGAAGGGCCGCTAGCAACTGCTCGCACTTGTGATAAGTCATTACGATTCTAGTGTTGTTTTTATAATAAAAAGAAAGGTTTAGGAAAAAATGAAGCTACAATCGTTTGAGGTATTTTCCAACACATACACATTTATTTGCTTATTGTCCGGTATTTACAACACAAACCGGCTTCGGTCAGCTTGTTTGGTCAATTAATCTTCGATCGAGCGAGCAACTGATCGCTCAGGTTATTAGTTTGGTTGCATATAGAGTATTAGCGGAAGGTGGGTTTTTGTGTGTATGAATTGAAAACCGTTTGCTCCTGTTTATTGTCAATCGAACCTGGTTTTGGGTTGCGTCCTCTCGCATTTCCATCCTCGATATACAGCTTTGCAAGAATACACGTCTATACTGGTTACTGCTTCGACCTCCGGATTTCCGATTATAAATAGTAAAATTACGAACGATGGACGATAATTCAACACAGTGCCACTTTGGTAGCGTTAGACTAGAGACCTATGCTAAACAGATAACGCCTGGCAGTCGCCAGGGTGCACCAGTTGCATGTGCATGTTGTGCCTAAGAGCAGGTTTAACGCGGTCGAATATACAACGGAGCTGCCAACAGTCAATTTAAAACATTGTCTATAGTGTCTATCTTGAATAAGTTTCATGTGAGACGATGATTCATTTAAATAATAGCGTTCCGATGTGAAAACCTTCGAGGTTTAACGAGTAAATAAGAACATCTTTCGTTTTTGGATTACAATTGCACGATGGACGAATAAGTTTCCAGGCTAAAACTTTAAGTACAACAAAAACGCAACACCTTCTTTATGGCTTCCTAGACACCGGTTCAACATAGATACAGACACATGAGCACGAGAACTAGTTCCGCTTGTATTACTAACCACGTGAAACGAATGTGTTAGTAGAATTTCGCTAGTTGCCTTCCATTTCCAATCGGTGACGTGATGGTGCGCATTATTAAAGCTTTCGTCGACTCAACTAACAGATAACGGCTCGTCGGGAGCCATCCTTCCGAATGTATCTAACAGGGAAAGTACAAGGGAAATGGGTGATGGGATGCGGTGCTCTACTACTCTACGACTAGAACTAGCGGGGGTAGAGACTCGGGATGCTCTAGAGAATGTGACAGGCGTTCGAGTGCACTTTGTGTCGACCGTTCTGGTGATGGGTGACGTACGCCGCCGGACAGCACTTGTGTTCTTTCGGGTGCGAGAAGCTCATGCTCTGCGGAACCTTCCCCGGACCGGGCCCGGGAGCCGGTTCGCAGCCGTGACAGTGGCGCGGGGCCAAGTGTGCGTGCTGTTCGCAGACGGGTAGCGACGGCTGTGCTGGGGCGAGTCCGGACGATCCGGACGGAACTGGCACCGGAGCCGTCGCCCCAGCCGCCGTCGAGGTTGAAGCGTGTGCAGGGACCGCCGCTTGAGACCTACTGCCGACGGCGGGTGGCACACAAGAACACGCGGGTGGTGGAACACATGAAACGGGAAAGTAAAGATTGAGTGTATAGAGTGCTTGGCAGGTCGTTGTTGAGGTGTCGCTGGTGCTTTCGTCCATGGCTACGGACCTACTGTTGCTAGCGAGGGTGCAATTGTTCGACTGGCAGATGTTGCCATCCGAGCGGGACGTCGTCGGTGGATTGACGAAGCACATGCCCGGCAGGTCGGCGTCATAGATCTCCTGCACCATCTGATCGAGCTTCTCGAGGGCCTTCGTTTGCTGCTGCTTAACCGCGTCCAGTTTGGCTTTGCGTACTTTGGCCTTCTGCTCGTACGAGGGTGCGTTCTCCACCGTTTGGGCCTTGGCTAGAATGCTTTTGCTGAAAGTTTGAGACTCATGTCAACTGCCTTTCCTCCCTTGGATGTCGAGTTACTTACGGCTTTTTTGGAACTTCTTGTAACAACGCATTACTCGCTCCTGATAGGAGATCGTGATCTTGTTCCATGAACTAAGAAGAAACCATATTGAGTATTTACAATCGTATGTTACCTTTGTGGTAGTTTGACCTACCTGTGCTTGATAACAAGACTTCGATTTGGTACGAAACTGGGGAGGAGGACTGAACGGACAGGGTGATGTCGTCGATGCCGTGTACAGTGTGTTGGTCAACGAATTCCGATGCTGCAGATCTTCCAAGAACTCCTCCGTGTCGTTCACCAGCGAACCAAACACATCCGAAACACTGTGCATAAACGCGTGCCCGGTGGAGTTGGACCTGTTTTCGCGTCCTCGAGGTCCAAAGGCGTGCAACTTCACCGGTGAGTTGGCTATACTACGCCTCGCTACATCCTCGAACGTCACCGGCGAGTAAACCCGACGGTCTTCAAGTCCGGCCGAACTGAGACCTCCAGTCGATTGTTTGTGCGGTTGCACTAAACTGCAAGGTATACTGACACGTCGATCCATGTTAGCTTCGATGTAATCTGGACCTTTGATCCCTTCGGCGGGTAGTTGGAGCGGTGGTCGATTCTCCCGGTAGTCCAACCAGTACGTCTTCATGGTGCCCTTGCCTTTGACGTCGATTTCGCCCCGTTCGCTAACACGGTAGTTCGCCGAAAGCAGATGTTTGGTGGACTCAGATATGTGTATTCGCATCGCTTGACTCGTTGACTCCATCCGGGACGCAGTGTTGACCGAATCACCAAACAGGCAGTATCGTGGCATTTTCAAACCCACGATACCGGCGACCACGGCTCCGGAATGAACACCCACTCGTATCCGTAGATGGGAACCTATAGAAAAGATGCACACGAATAAATTGGTTTCTTCAAACATTAAGTTGACAGTACCTGTTGAAGGATCCTTCAAATCCGTTATTGCCTCGATCATATCCAAGGCCATATCACAGACTTTTTCAGCATGGTTTTGCTCCTTGGCGGGAGCGCCAGAGACAACCATGTATGCGTCGCCAATCGTCTCGACCTGGATGGAAAAACATCGTCATAAGTTTATAGTCCTCTTCCTTTCGCCTCTTAAACCTACCTTATAAACATTATTACGCTCGGTCAGCGTATCGAAGATCGAGTACATTGCGTTCAGCATGGACACCACCTCCATCGGGGTAATGCGCGAGCAGATCTCAGTGAACGTGACCACGTCGGAGAACAGGATCGACACACTATTGAACATCTCACACGTATCGATCGGATTCTCGCCCCGTCGCAACCGATCGGCAACCTGCTTCGGGATCATCTGGTACAGTAGCTCATCCGTACGGCGCATCTCCTCGTCGAGCTTGCGCATCGACTCCTCGAGTTTCTTGGACTTTTGCTGTTCCTGGTCGAGGGCCAGCTTCAGCTCAACCGATTGCTGCGTACCAGCCAGCATGAGATCACTGTGGAAGAGATCGATGAGCTGAACACTCTCCCAGGAGTTGGTCACAAGCTCTTGCTACGTACCGGCTGAAGTCGTGCATCGACAGATCGTTAATGTACAGCCCGGTGCTGATCAGGGACGTCAACTTAGGCATCACTGGCGTTCCAAGGAACATGATCATGTACCAGTTTTCCATGTAAATCATTTGTCCTGCAACATTGGATTCAACGATTTTGATTATATTTGCTTGTCTTCTTTTCTATATCCCATACCCTTTAAGCGTAGCCTCTTTTCAACTTCCTCCTCCGGTTCCTCCTCGGAAATGGCGAGTTCCGTTTTCCTCTGGTTCTCCGGGCGTTTTTTCACCGCCTGCACCGTCACCAGCTCGAAAATGTTATTGGTGCGATTGAGTATCTAGAGTGCGGGTCGAAGATATTTGGGTAAAACATTGCTCATCTAGTACTCCACGGACTGCTCGGAACTTACCGTTTGAAATTTGAAAGCTATCAATGGGCGCCTCAGCTCAAACCAATCGGTTATTTTCTTCGACAACAGATCGGGCAGGATCACCATCAATGAGTTGCCTATACTGCGTACGACCATATCGGAACTGGGTGGAGAAACAACATGAATCAATTTGCGATGGAACGGTAGATCATGTACAATGTCCTGAAGTGGTGGTCATTAAATTGGTTTGACGTAGTAACTTCCCATATAACGACCGAGGGAACAATCGTAAGACCACCATAAATGTGCCTCTTTATGACCGTCGCTTACCCGAAGACGATGCAGAAGGGGAATATTTCGAACAGCACCGAGGCGCTGATGGGCAGGTGCTTCTCCTCCCGCGTCATGGCCATCGTCGCCAGCGAGAAGGCGCGATTGTCGAACGTCAGCTGGAACGTGTAGTGGTTCGTTTCGCCCAGCAGGTCCGACTTGACCAGCTCGATTTGCATATCTTTATGGTAGAAATGGCGCGCCACCTGTTGAGAGAGAGAGAGAGTTTGGTGTACGTGGTGGGGGAGATTTATTTGGGTGTAATGAATGATTGTGCTTCCGTGCGGAAGTAGGCGGAAATGGAACACGCTGTACGTGGCAGCTTTAAGACAATGGATGTTCTACTAGGGTGGAACAGGAGACCGAGTAGTACGTACCTCCCTAATTTGTCCCATTGTGTAGTAGACGAAGCCCTTGCGCTTGGTTCGATAGTGCAGCGTCAGCCCGTGGCGTGTTTCGTTCTCGCAGATGAAGCTCGGGGCGCGCATCAGCGGGTAGGAGAACTTCAGGTATTCGTGCAAATTATCCAGCCCATTCAGAAAGTCGCGCATATGGCGGCCGAGCACCGACAGCACCCGATCGTACCCGTACTGGCTGACGAAATTGACGAAGTACACTCCCATCTGGTCCATGAAGTCACGCTCCGAGACGCCAAGAATCTGCCCGCGGAAGAATCCACGCGCGGTGAAAGATGAAAAGGAAACCGAAAGGTAAGTCTTCAGTGGCTTCAAGCAGACTTTGGAGGTACGCACTTCTTGCGCTTTCGACGCCAGAATGTTGAGCAGATTCTCGTCGTAGTCATCGTGGACGCTGAACGACGGCGACGAAATGCCCGTCTGCCGGCGGATGTCATCCCACTTGTCCTCCCCGTAGACGGCCTTCACGTATTCGGACAGGTTCTCCAGCAGCAGCCCGTACATAGTCGCTCCGTGGCACCGACGTCGCCCGGACGCATCCGACGACGATGCCGGCGGTCACGTACACTACCTTCGGGCGGGTGTAGGTTTTGCTCCTTGGGTGGGGAAGAACTGTCTACTACCCTCCGCGTTCCTCCCTCGCTTGGTCGTTTGGTTTGTCTCTGCAACGAAAATACAATTTGGAAAATGCATAAACCTGTCAATGGCACTGCACTGACGTCAATTGATTTATTTATAATTTTATCCTCGCCGTTCCGACGAATCGGGAGACCGATCGAGGGCATGTGCGGGCAATCTAGCGGAATGGTGTTGTTATTTCACCGTCGATATCCGTTCTGTAGCCCTGCAGGAGTAAGAATATCCAATGCGTCTAGCCACTGAGTTGACGTGCTCTTCGACGGTGTTGACATTGGTTTTTCCACGATCCACGATAGACCACAAGTAGCGGTCACAGAACATGCACCCACGGATCATGGAAAAGTCCATTGAATTTTCATTACTTTGCCACACGTCCAAAAGGGATGCTGTTTCACGTTCGAATGAAAGATAACTTTACCAGATAAGCACTATAGCTTATTGGAAATTACCAGAGACTATCACATGATACAATAACTTTGAAATATAATGTTAGTTGGTTGACCATAGTCGGTGAAAATGAGATTATTTTATAATACTCCGTTTGAATAGCCCCAAAACTATCGACTGTAATTGGGAACTCTGGCAGCAAAACTTAAAGGAAATGCTCCGGAAACCAACGACTCCGATAACGCACCTGCTGCAACTCCTGCGCCTGATGAATAATAAACGAAGCAGAATGGAAACGCTGCCCAACGACAAATGGAACCCAACCTCCCGCGCAAATGGGTACCGGGCTCATTGTGGCCTGGAAAAATGGCCATCACGAAAACCGCGTACGGAGATCATTTGTTGTTTTCCAACCGTTACCGAGCGTATTTATCAAGCCTACAAGACATACAGCTTTTTTTCTGTACTGCTTTATATCCTCCGCCCGCTCTCGTTTCGAGTGGATTCGAGGGGTATTTGGGTCCATTTTCCATTTCCACAATAACGCAAACACTCCGGCAACGGGAACACTTTGCACATTGTTCAGTCGGCCGATTTATGCTGCGTGAAAATGGACGCCGTTTCAATGATTGCGGTCGTTTTTGCTTCCACTTGGTTCTCCGTTTGGCGTCGTTTAATGGAAAACAAAATGAAAAAAGAAAATTGTTTCTACTTCCCTGCGTCATCCCACGCGAGAGAGTTTAAGGTTCTGCTCATACGTTTAATTTAATTGTGTTTCATTTTTATTTAATTTATTTCGCTTTTGTAACAAAAATAAAAGAAGCTCGAGGAGAAATCCACAAAAGTTAAAGCGCAACAGCAAATCGTTTCATGAAAGTGAATAAACGGTGCCAATTATTTAACGGTTTGTGAGTAGGTTGAGAATATTTCCTACGAAATCAAAGCAGTTCTCGCGTTCCGGGAAGTGAACGGAAAAGTTTTTATTTTTCCACGCAATCGTTCCGCCAACATTATCACGACATGAGGCATAGCGTTTGCTCGTGTCGGCACCATTTGTGGCCCGATTGGATGGAAAACATGGTTTCTGATTACCCTCGCATGAAAAACAGAAGAGACAGAATTGGGAGGGGATAAAAGTAAGACGAAAAGTGCCAAAGATTAATCGAGGATTTGTCCGGAAAGAATCTCCGTCGGGCTCTTGTTTTTTTGTTAATCTCGCGGATATAACTTTGAAGTGGAAACTAAGGCGACAATTTGCGTACATCTTCATTTATTTCATTTTGACGGGGATTTTTCTTTCCTTTTTCCCACAGTCATTTGGTGTTTTTTGGTTTGTTTTTAATCTCGTCTTTGGTGGAACGAGTAGGATCCACTGGAAGTATCATTTAATCTTTCGCACACTTGAAAAAAATTGTGCATTATTTTCTGGTGACAAAAAGTAGGAGAATGTTGTTGCAGTTTTATTTAATTAATATCAGTAAAATGTATGAAGTTATATTCCTTTTTATTATTCGAGAAACTAAACCATGAAAGAAGAAAAGTTTATGAAAGTTCGTTGTTGTTTTCAATATCGCTGTTGATACAGATGCCGGGAAAACTTTTTGCCTATTGCCAATGGAACCATTCCATCGCCTATATTAGCCCCACACTCGAATCGCTTCATTTCCCTTTTCCAAGGGTCAAAGTTATCCCCCCAAACTAGGTCAGCAATCCGACACAAACATCCTACCAGTTCCGCCGCAGATTCTTCCCGAAAGAATGACGGGAACTTTTCCCCAAGATAAACAGTTTCACACAAAGCGCACGGACAATTTAGCTTCCTGCTCCTTCGAGTGGGTTCGGGTGTCGTCGACCGTTTTTCCACTCGATGAGATCTCATCGAAAAGACAAGCAAATGATGACACTTTCCCGGACACCCTAGCCCCGGGGTCCTTTTATTCCCTTTTCTTAGGCCTTCTCACCAACCCATCGCTAAGGCTGGGGGCTTCACAAACGAAGCTAATTTTGATTACCGAGAATTGGGTAAAAAGTGTCCCTTCGTGTGGCCCCACAGTGGGAGGATTGGTAAACTTTTAATTTCCCTTTGGAAACATCGTACGGATCGGATAGGAAAATGCCTCCCGGCACGTGTAGCCTCCTTTGTGGAGTGTTGAATCAGGACACCATCTTATCATTCCGATCACAATTTCATGACCATTGCTATCGGGTCCATTTCCGTTGGTCGATGGCCACCCCAAACGGGCAAGGGTATTGGTTGAATCGTGCCCGTTTGTTCAGCAGCCTGGGCTGTTGGTAAGGCTTTCCCGGCGTTTTGCACCCTGCGGTCCAGCCGTGACTTTTCCCTCGCGTCCTCGCGGGATGGCGTTAATTAATTTCTATTGACGACGCCTCGAAAGAAAGGGATGGTTTTTCTTCTCACACCACTAATGAGGAGCGACAGCAAACACCCAAGGAGCAAGAAAACCCTCCGAAGGATGAACAAACGGACAAGGGCAGGAAATAATTAGCAATTGCGTAATTTAAACCGTCGGCGGGAGGAAGGAAAAGTTTCAGTGCATCTGCCACCGCACTAATGAACTATGTGGAAAACAACACAAATTATGATGGAAAGCATGCTGCCAGTTGTTGAAGCGCCAGGCGGTCAAGTTTTCTCCCCTTGCGTTCCATACGAGTGCTTCCGTTATTTTGGCAAATGGTTCGTTAGTATCCAGCATCGTCCGGCCGGAAGGACGCTTCGAGGCAAACGAGGGAGAATAATTCGATTTCAACGAAGATTTATGGACGTATCGTGGGGGGAAGAGGTTGTGCTTTGCAGGCGCTTGCCGGCAGCCGGAGGCGGTCAAAAAGTGACCCCATGCCGTGGCAAGCAACCGTACCATTGAGAGAAACGTTTTACCGATGGAATTTATCGGATTACTTACCGGTAAACGAGGATGCTTGGCGATTGGGTGGATAGATCCTTACCTACTTTCTAGAACTTTTTTTCTGTATCTTACGTAGAGTGTAGTGCGCTTAGCTGCAGCCGAAAAAGAAACCCAATCAACCGTTGGATGCCCTCGGTTCGGTGGGCGAATAAGAAACGAGTAGAGTTTTCTGAGACGGTTGTCGGACAAACGGCTGCAGAGATGGACCGAGTCATGGGCGAATGATGAATGATGGTTCTTGCGCGGATGCAGGGCAACGGTGGAAATTTAATTTCACCAATGGAAACAGATTGCTTATCGATAAGACTAAGCGAGGTCATTACTTTGGCCGTTCGTAACGGGCGCATGGTTTGGAAAGGTTGGCTTCAGCTGTGCTGCATCGAGAAGGAGATGAAAGAATTACATCATTTCTGTACAAAGGCAGCAGATGTTGCACAATTGTTGAAAATCGAGCACAGCAAAGCATTTAATCTTAATCTCATTGCATTGAATATCCTTTTCTTGACATTTTCTTGTGCGAAGAAACACTTGCAAACAGACGCCCTAATGTATGCAATACACTCTGCACTGCTTTCTTTTTAAATGCCAAACGGATATCTCAATCTCATCTTACTAGCACATTTTCGTGGGGGTCGAAAATAGCTCGCAAGGAGTTCTTATAATCCTCTGCAAATATCATTAGCCATCAGTAAGACGATTAACGAACCATCCTTCCCGAGAAAACGAACATTTTCGGCAAGCAGCATGATTAGTTGGTTATTTTTCTTGGGAAGCTGTTTCCACGGTTTCCTCAGTAGCTCATCGATTATTTCTTATCTATCTCGTCTCGGGTTTTCGTCTGGACACGCTCAATGCGCCCATTAGCAAACCCATCGATGCGTCCTGAGAAACTGTTAATTTGTTATGCCAAGCTCATTTTGGAGTACTAAACACTCGGCAGTTCATTGTGTCAGACCATTTTCGCATCAAAACTGTTAAGTGTTACAAGGGCAGCAAAGCGAAGATGCAGGTGAAATAACGAGAGTGCACAATGCAAAGGAATGTAATCGATAATCGGTAGGAGCCGTCGTTGGCTGGTCTAAAATTAAACCCAACCGCGATCGTCCGTTGTCCGGGTAGCATAGGGACATAAAAGCTGTCCAACTTTGGCGCCAAACGATCCCACGGGCTCGCATAAAAAGTTACGGATGGTTTTCAAGGACCGTCCCGGTACCGCAAGTCTGCACGTGCCAGCTTATGTGTGTGCAGACTTTTCGGTGGACCGTTTAGCCAGTTAATAGTGGCCGGTCTCGGTTTCGGTGGCCCCGTGTGCCCTTCGCGCCACGGCAAACCGTGGCCGGACGTGGGCAATAAAATTGGTTTTATATCGTTTTATGATCACACATTATCGCCATTTAGGCAGCGGATGATGGGACAGGAATTTATTTTCATATGCGTGACCATTTTTTCCGTTCTGCTCTCGGTGGTCACTCGGGATGTCGAGGGGACGCGCAAATCGTTTGGCGTTGCAGTGCGCACACGGAAGGCGTTCGACGACGTCAACGAGACATCCGTTCGTTGCACGTTTCGCAAACCACGACCGACTCCGGCCGTACGTGACCCGCTCGTCCTCTTGGACGGCCAATGCAATCGCCGTCGCGATCGATCATAAAATAAATAAATAAAAGGTAGATAAAATAATAAACGGAGTGCCAACGTGCCCGCGACTGGAGAGTGACGGATTAAATGGTGGATCCGAAGCAATGAGTTGGAAATGCATCAAGCCGGAAAAAAATTAGCCAAATTCACTTCAAGTGGTAAGAGAGAGTGTATTAAGTTATAGTTATGATTTTTAATAGAAAATAATTTTGATATTTGCATACATTTTTGAATTCAAATTTAAGAAGAAGGCCTTCCAATTTCCTTTAAACTATTGATTTTCTCTAATTGATGATTTCTAGGTCAACTTGGGTATAACAATCATCAATCAAGTAAGTTTTGTGCTTCAGCATTTTTGCATAGAATTAAGAAAGAATTCAAACGATCAGCTCTCCGTTGCTGTGTTACGAAGTTTTATAGAAACTCACCCTTTATTTAATGGGACAATCCACCTAACGATGTGGACATTTCTTTTCCCGGAAATAAACCTCTCACTGTGTCAACTTCCTTTGACACTCACAAAGAGCATAAAATAAACGAACCCCTTACTCTACGAACACCATCGTAGCGAAAATAAAAAACTCAATACTAGGAAGCTTCTGTCTAGGCGAGAGGGTCCATAAAAATCTTCACTTTGTATGGAAATTCGAATCTCTATTAAAATTCAAATGAGGTAGCCATCGATAGCCAGAATGGTCGCAACTGTATCCCAGCAACGTTTGCACGGTTGCAGATTGAAATAAATTTCACCAGAAAGATAGCTCACTCCCTTGCAACAGTATTATATAAATCGATTCGGAGATGAGTTTTGCGTTTCCAATTCAATTGAAACGTAGTGCACAGGTGTATGGGCCTCCCTCCGGGGCGGAGGAATTTAAACATTTCTTGGCCGAATAATGGGCACGAAGAACCGAGACGTCCTTGTCGGTGGGGCTATAAATTATAGGTGCTTAATTGTCTCACAGTTTAAGGTCGTTTGAACGAACTCCTTGGCGGAGAGTATCGGTTGGAAAACATCTATTAATTAAGATGGCTTCTATTGTGCAATTCGAAAATGGATTCTACACCATTTCACACCTGATTGCAATGGTGGCTTTTATTAATTTTAATAGATAATTTATAGCATTTTTCTGAAATAATCATCAAGGGTGTTTGGAAACAAACTACATTTTATAATAATAATTCATCCAAACGCTTCAGTGTTTGCAATTCAAAACTTTATTTCAATCGAACACAGCGAATCTTCTAAGAACATGTGAAAAAATTTGAAAAGCATTGTTCCGTCATTTGATCCTTCCAAGGTCCACCAGTTCCTCGTGCATCTCGTGGCGTGTATTATGCTCGCCCGTTTGTCACTGGTAGTCGTAAATTACTGGCTTGTTCGTGTCAGTGTCACTTTCGTTTGAGTGACGAACTTGTCGCATGTCGCCGCACTTTCGTTCGCCCTTTGCGTGTGATAGAACGGCATCATCTTCACCCGCCGGACTGGGATGCGCACATGCAACGATGTCACGGGGTGTACCGCAATGGACCGCTTAAGGACGAAACACCAGCTTTAACACCATTGACCGTTGTCATCTGAGCAAATAGTCAATAGACAGTAAAAGAAAACTCCGTTCCATCTCGGGGCTTCCTTGCGTGTTTGCGGAGAAAGGAGGTGGTCGTAAAGGGCAACGTGGTTGGAGGTTGGAGTGAGGGAAATAGGAGCCATCTTCGAAAGGGAATTCGGTGGCAGCATGGTGATGGAACACCGTCCGCGGGGAAGCTGATGAAGACAATCATGACAATGACAACGTCAATGTCGTTGATCGGAGCAATAGGAAAAAGGCTGCGTAGCGATCGTGAGGTGGCGTTAGAGGAAGGGGGAATAGAAAAAGGAAGGAGAAAAAACGCGGTCACCGGAAGGGGATCACCGGAAATCGGTAATCGAAAAAGCCACGACACAAGCTAACCGGATGGATGAATATCTTTCTTTTTCGAGGAAGATTAGAATGGGACGCGAGTTGGCGGTAGGAGGAGTAGTACGTTTGCGTTTCGATAATTCTTCGGAAACAATAAAAATTAATGTCGATAGACCTTACCATTAGGACAATGAACGGTTTTCCTTCTTGTTGTGTTTCTTTTTTTTTTATTCAACGTTTCTTCCATTGAATTTTACTCGAGCGATAAGAAGTTTGATTAGTTCTTTTTTCCTTGATCCACCCGCTCCCATCATGAATCATTTTCCTGTCACAAAAAGGACAAACCCCAAACGCTTATCGATGGAGAAAATACATGTGGAGTAGATCGTTTTGACCTTCGGAAAAGCGGTTCGGTTTGTAGATGTTATCGCGAGTGAGCCGTTTGAATGTAACCTTACTTCTTTGATCCATCTCCCGACGATTGCCCAACCCTGTTGAGTAGCACTTGTGCAACTTCTTCTTGGGCCGCTTTGGAATGTAGCGAAACGGCCAATAAAATGTGTATAAATAGCACGAGGCATGGCACTCTTAAAAAAGGCTTCCGAAGGACTTACGGCATAAACAAAACACGGCGTACATTTAACAGTTTTTTTCTACTCCCTCCGAATCCTCGCGAACGAACGCCGGAGTGCTATCTAAACGGTCATAAAGTATCGGCAGCCGGCTTAGGACAACAGTTTGTGCAAGTTTTCGCCAAAACTTTATCCTTACACCCACGCCAGACGTCGAGCGACAGGCAATCCAGGCAAATGCCACCGGCCAATGGAGTTTTATGTATCCAAACTTTTCCCCTCAGAAGCTGCTGCTCGGGAGAGTTTTCGAAAGCTGTGGCAAATTCGCACGAAAGCGGGAGCCCTCGAACCGATCCTCGGGATCGTAATGTGTTTTTGCTACGGTTGTGATTTCCTTTACGTTTTGTTTGCTGGTTTTTTTCACACTTTTGCTCGACCGTGTACGGGCCGTTTCTTGTGCGAATTCATTTGTGCCTGAGTTTTTTCTCACAATTTCATTCCACGGCAGGATGTTAAACTTACTCACTGCTTATTACAATGTGGAAACAAACCAAAACTTCGTTTCTGATATGATGTAAACATCTGATTTAAAGCGCTTAAATGCTTACACAGTCTCTTTTTTCTCTTCTATTTGTACGCCTTCAATACAATTGCTACAAAATAGACGATAATGAAACGTAAGGACAGTGAATCGAAAAGAAAAAGAAACGATAAAATCCCTCTCAGACCCGATACCAAAGATCGAACATTGCCTTTTGCGAACCGGTCGTTTGATGTTCGTCTGGAACGTCTGCGTTTGAACTGCTTTGGGTAAACATTTCGGTAGCGAAACCCACCGAGAACGAAGGGCCCGACCCTCTCGAATTGGCGTCAAGGACACTCGACGTACACTGGACGCCACTTGATTGGCATGGGCCATTGAAAGATTTTTGCCCCTCCCTCCCGACGAAGCAGACGAAACGGAGTGGAAAGATTCCTCCTCTCACGTTCACCTGATACGATGCCTCGGTGTGTGTGTGTGTGTGTAGGTTTGTTGGTTAAGGTTAAGTGCGCTTCGGTGGCAATGCCCTCTTGATAGTTTTCCACTCTTTCAATTCCCGCCCACACCCCGAATGGAGGCGCCTTTCGTTGATGGAGGCGCCTGGTGCCTCTCGTGATTTGATTTGTTATTTCGTTATTTGATGAACACATTACAGCAGAATCCACCTCGCTCGTCGTAGACAACCAGGAATGCATAATACATGAGCTGGTTTGTTTCGGAAAATTGGCAATTTTGAAAACCCGGCAGCAGATAGGGGCGATTCGGGCAAGCTGTAACATAAACAGGTGATTATAATTAAAGCACACACACACCCACACTTTCCCATCCATAGTGAGCTAGTGACGTGCGTCGCAAACATCGTTTACCGCATGCCACCATCGGAGTTTGATCGTGCCGCGCTTTACTTGTGCCAGGCCGATGGTAATTAAATCGGCATCATGTGCAACAGCCGCTGTCTTCAATAAACTTGCCATTCAATGGCTATTCTTTGTCAGCGTCCAGCCGTCGCTACGATGGTGCGTATTATCAGAGGCTTTTGTGAGATCCGGTGAGATGGTGGCTCCATTAAGACCGGAGAGGTGAAGAACACCTGCCACAGCAAACAGAAGCGAATTTGGTTCGTCTGGTGCTTTCATGCACACGGAAAAGCGTCCGTCCTTCCGGTAGTTAATTGAAATCTTGTCCTGATAATGGCACCGCTTGAAGGATGTTGGTTCGAAGGAGAAAGTTAGTGCCATGATTGTCTGTGGCGCAGAAAGTTTATAAAGAAGGACTTAACGTGTGTCAATAGCTGAACCTGTTTGCCTTGGGTAAGGTCTTTAGCGAGGGTTTAAGGTAAGTGGTTTATATTTTAAATGTGTCTAGAAAGTTTAATATGTGGTGAGGTGTATTTTGATGCGGCTTCTAATCAGAGTAAAGCTCCTTAATTTTGTTTGAATGCATAGATGAATTGAAACAAATTAAGCTGTTAATTTTCCAATGTCTTGAGTAAAACAAAGTCCAATGTTTTATTTAAACAAATCCATCATAATCATATTTTTGAAAATATATTTTAAAATAACTTAAGAACATGCCAATCCTTCGCTTTTTGCAAGTTACATTCTTTCGTCGAGATATTACACCAAAATATGTCAACGCTTCGGTTGTCAAGCATGAGTGAAAACATGTTTGGTGATTCGAGAGGAATTTGCACACTTGAAAGTGTATTCAGCGTCACCAGCCAACCGTCCACGGGCAACCGCAGCCATCGTTGCGCATCACTGGCCAGATCCTATCAGGACCGTTTGTTTCACGCTCCTTTGCATTTCGCCTGTTCGGCCTTTTCTGCGCACTTTGATTGATTTCGTTTTTGCCCTAACCGGGCCAACTTTTTCTATCGATTCGGGATTGATAAAAGAGCGGACTTTAACGTTGTTGTTTGTGATAATGTAGCTTACATTTAAGGATCCTTACGATATGATGGACTATTAAAATGATTGAACAGGCCCGGAGGGTACAAATGTTCCCGGTTCGCAAGATATTAAAACCTCCACCGCGGCGGCTGGTCATAATTTGAAATTTTTTACTAGAACTCGGCGATGGTTAATATTATGCCATGAAAAATAAGGGGCCTATAAATTGAAAAGTTTTCTACCCTTGATGCTTGCCGTGGAATTAATGCTTCCCTTTTTCCGGGAGATGGACGTGATCTGTCGAACGTCTTTTGCACGGGAGCAAGTTATTAATGTTTTAAGCTTTTATGTGCCCTGATTCATTGGTTGTTTACCGAAGGCGTATATTTTCTGAGAGTTAGACTCAAGAAAGAAACACAAAAAGCTAGACCGAAGTGTGCCTTTTTCAAATGTACGAGCTTATCGGGTTAGCTAAGGAATAAAATTCAAATGAATCGCGGTAAGGACTTTCCGTGAGTTGTAAGTATTAAAACGCTAAACGACTTAGTCGTTTCTCAACCTTCTCAAAGTTAACTAAGGAAATTTTAGCAACATACCTGAGAGAAGTTTCTTCATCAAATTTGGAATATGTTATGTAGCATTATACTTTCCATTTCATTTTTATTTAAATAATAGAAAATCCTTCAGCATATTATACTATCACCATTGGACTTATTGTTATATTTTTATTTTTCAAAGCTTTCAAACAATTCTAACTTTTTACACAGTCGTTGGGTGGCATAATCCTTATTCCGTTAATTTTGATTCCATCGTTTTCACGCTACGATGTAAATACACGTTCGGCACCAAACATTTTCCATCGAAGGCGCCCTGCTGGAAAAAAATGAATAGATGCTTTTCCGACTTATGCTTTTCCGCGCCACTTCATTTGCCGCAAAAAAAGAGCGTTCGAAATCCATTTCCGCTGAAAGGCAAATCGTTCCATGTACCACATTTGCTTCCGTGCGGTGATGGTTTACTTTTTTTATCATCTCAACTTGAAATGGATTATAAATGAGATCATATTATGAGGGATTCGAAGAAAGCGTAAGTTTACTTTTGCGCCTTTACATTGAAGTTGAAACAGGGATCTATATGTGTACAAATTGTATACATGTTCTCTGAGTTTACCCACATGTCAACGTACATCGAGGAACGAGAAATTGTTTCGAAAGAAGAAACAATTCAAATCGAAAAGCCAACCATTGCGTAACTTTCCGAAAAGCGAGGTTAAATATTCATAACGCAACGAGTACAATATTAAAAGTCACCCGGAGAATATCGGTGGACAAACACTCGCCCACCAGGGGACCATTTCGGGAGATGGAAAACATTGTCGTTAACGTTGTCTTCCGAATGGTCAGCGTGAGCGAGTGAAATTGTTGTAGAAAGTAAACAAGCCAAGGGTCGCATAAATTTATTCTGCAGAAAACTTGCTTCCCAACGTTTCGTGTACTGATTTTAACGAGAATTGCACAATTCAAAGGCTTTGTATTTGTATGCTGATTTATTGCACGAAAGCTACTTCCGAGCAGTGAACCAATCTAAAGAGTACAGCTTTCAAAATGGTCTTCCAATCCTTAATTGGAACCAATGAAAACGGATTTGCCGACTCAGCGAAACACAAACCAATAAAGATGAGCATTCAAATGGAAGCGCAAATCCAGCATTAAATCATCCCCATGAAATGTAATAAAATCGAGTCTTAACTTTCTGTCAGTCTACGGTGTGATTTCATAATAAGATAAACCATTGAATTTAAAATGCCTCCCAGGGATGGCTTTCAGAGGTGTTTTATCTATTCAAATTTTTCCTTCTCCCATATTTTTCCTACACGAATCACGTATGGGGCAGTACTTTTTTGTACAAAAAACAACTCCTGTGCCCTTGAAAGGCTGTGTACGGAGGCGCATTTCACAAGCCAACCGACACCGTTGGAGAAATGTAGTGGAAAGACTTACTCGACCACTGCGTTGCTCGTGAACCGAATACCGATCACCGGAGCCAGACTTGCTGCCGAAGCATTTGCGAAGGAATATAAATAACATTCCTTGGAACAACACGCTTGTACAAACTGGTTTGGTTTACCTGCGTCATGGTTGTTCTTTCCCTGGCACGTTTAAAGACTTTCAGAATTTCCTTATGCTACATCATAATCGCTGCTGAAAGTAATCCGATGATATGTCAGAAAAGGTAAACAATGTCTTGACTTTAACAGAGAAAGAAGAATCAGCTTTTAAAACAATGATATTGCAAATATTTAGTTCAATTGATTAGTAAATAAAATTAATGACTAGAAAATCCTGGGAAAGCATTTTTGATAGCTACGAATTCAAGAGATAACTCACTTTAGAAATGTGTACCTCTACACTTGTTGCTAACTAACTTTGTGTATGTTTCAAAAGTAAAACATGTTAGACTTTGCGCTGTGATAACGAAGTGACAGAGAAATTGCTCCTCGAGGATTACATGGATGGAGAAAACACTGAACCCTCCTAAAAAGCATCTACATCCTGGCCTATTTTTATGCCCGACCCGTTGTTCCAACGCGAAGGTTGGAAGCGCCTTCGCTCCCCAAAGGGATTTATGATTTTTGCGAGGATTTATCACCACATCGCACCCTTCACGGTTGTATCCCGGGGTTGGTCGGACGGATGCAAACCCCGAAACGTGCCGAAACGCATACTCAGTGCGGTTCCTTTCTACTCAACTGCCGCAGTAATTCGTACATCGAGTGAGGGATTCGTACGTTTCCTTAACACCGCAACGCAACGTTATGCTGCTGGGTGGCTTCCGTGAAATGGTTCTAAAAGCCAAAGTGAGTGTTTTCCGGACGAGATTGCCGTCGGTAATGCGGCTATGATAGAGCATATCGTTGGCACATGTGCTGGCACATTTTTATTTCCCTTAGGGTTAAGGAAAAACTGCTGCAGTCATGATGAGGGAAAGTTTATAAACCGTGTAAAGCACTTTGTGATGTGATATGTTGAATCATAAATTTGCGTAAATAGTAATAATTTTTATCTTTTTGAGATTTCGTTCGAAAAAGCACAAATGAACTTTTCTTTTTGAAAACTCCTTCTTTTCCATCATTATTATCATTATTTATGACGCAATTCAGTACTGAGGGAACAAAACATAAAAAGACAGCTCGAACCGAACGAAAAACTCACACGAACTCGAGCGTCTGAAGGGATTGTGTTACGACAAAATTAAATTATTTTACTACCACCCATATTCTCCTGTAACTTACTTATCGATACCGACCGCAGCATCCGAGCAGTTTCGATGCCAGGCGCTTCCGAAGTGCGTCATTTGTCGCCCAAACTCGAACGAAAGTTACAACTTTGCTCACAATTAGCTTCACATGTAGCATGTAACGGCCATCGATTGGTATCCTGCCTTGCTTGAAATCGTCGCCCCCGTTGCGAAGATCGATTTTTAATAAAACCTCAAAAACCCATCCCAGGTCTTGGCTCGGCTTGGCCCTAAGCCTCCGAGAGTGCACTCGAGCGCGTCTGATGATAATAAATTTCGTCCCGAGGATGATGATGTTCCCGTGTCGCCAATCGCGAGCCACGACGTGTGGTCATTTCAACCGCAGAAGCTCGTAAATTGAGGCCTATTAAAGTGTTGCCAACCACGCGCCAACCACTCCTACGCGATTTATTCTTTTCTCATTTCGCCATAAAGTTTTTCTATCAAACTGTCTCCCAGATCGGGTGAAAGTTTCTCGTGGCAAACAATCGGTGGAAAACTCGCGCTGGGATCTTGGTTGGCCACCGGATTTTGCATTATGGACCGCACATTCTGGGTCATATCGCCAAAACCTGCGGAGCTGCGCGGTGGCTCATAAATAATTCACGAAATGATTTATCGTCCCAATTTGCAATGAAATGATGAAATTTCGACGAAAAAGATGAACCTTTAACGATCATTGAGACGAATATCCGGTTTATGTAGAATCGTAACCGAAAATCACCGCAACATATTCAATGGAAATGGACATTTGTATCGCGAGATGGCATTTAAATTGAAACATGGTGTCCCTTCGGAAATGCCTCGTTTTGTCGAAAGCTTCCTTAGATTGTGTGAATCATATTTCATGTGAAGCTGGATACATTTTTGCTTATGCTTTCGTTCAGGGACACTCCATTTTCGTGACAAACTGACTCCTTTTATCACTGTCACTATCCCGCAACAAACTCATTCCTTTCTTTTGATAAAGATAAAAATAAAAAAAAACATCTTAAAAAAGGACTTGGTAAGGATTAACTATACCCGTGCCATACGTTTTTCGCACCTTTCCCATCATATTTCATCTGAACGTGACACAAGACATGGGAGGGAGAGAGAAGAAAAAATGTCCCATATATTTTGTTCGTAACAAATGATACCTTTTGCTTCCGAGACGGTGATTCTCGTCATTGAATCGAAGGAAAAGTCACCGAACGTTCGTGCCCCTTTCCCAACGGTTGCACTATGTAAGGTGTTTTCCGGTTGATTGGCACCCCCTCGTATTTGCTTGGTTGTATCCTGAATATTTAAAATGGATACAAATCCGTAAGGTGAAAGATAGAAGAATCCGGAAGCTAAATTTTGACAGGAAAGCTTTTCGTCTAGTTTTTTTCATCAACTACATGACGATGTGATAAAAACACTTGTTCCGGTTTTTTTCGAGAAGACTTCTATTTTCCTCGTTTTCTTACACACACTTCTTATGTTTTATTTAATATTCCATTTGCACCACAAGGAAAGCTTGATTTAACCTCGAACTTGATCACTTTCGTGGTGTTCAACATAAATCCGGAACGAACAACTGATGCCAATTTTCCTACTACGAGCACACTGTTGCTTCCTGAGCCCGGACCATGTTGTCATCGTATTTCGCCTGACACGTGAGGAGCAAACAAAACTGCAGTTTAGGAAAGTTGTAGCCGACGTATAGCACGCTCTGGCGAGCTAACACTGTTTGCTTCTGATCCAACGATGATCCCGGAAAACCCGTCTATCCGTGCCAACATTTGCACCTGGAAATCGTTCATCAATATTGTCTCTTCTTTTTTGTCGCTCGTTTGATGTAACTAGCGTTTGAGGTGGAAGAACATGGCAAGCGTGGGTGAGAGATTTCACTAAGCAAACACGCTTTGGGCGAACACTTCCGAAAGCTTTGCTCGTGCTCGTTCTCGTGCGACATGCGAACAAACAGTTGTTGCCGACGGATCGTTGCCTCGTCAAACATGAGTGACATGCTAATATTTACTCTGTTTTAGATTACTTAACTCGGGGACAGTTTTCTGGAAACATCTGAATCAGCCAAGAAGAATAATTAAACGCAATGTTTCTTGCTTGAAAAAAAAAATGTAATTAAAATGTTATTACACAAAGGGTGCCTTAAAAAGAAAAGCAGGCAAAATGCGTTGTGCATGGTTACTTTTTGGGGTTTCACTTTAATTTCCAAGAATGACGAAAAAGAAAATCAATTATGTACGAATTTCGTAATCTAAGGGCCTACGCCTCACGCTGGTAAGCCAGTCTCGTGTAGTTCCACGAAACATGTTGCGAAATCTTTTCACCAGATCCTACCCTCGGATATCGGCTGCATATCGGCATTGCGAACGAAGGATGAAGCGATAAAACCGTTAAAATTATCCATTAGGTTACCAATCGAGAGCACAGAGCGGTTTCAGGTCTCGAGATATGGCCGATTCAAACCGAACCGTACCCGACCAGCCCAAACATCGAACCAAATCCCCGTCGATATCCCTGATTGATCGATATGACTTTCGGAGTGTCACCGGAACATGTATCACACCGGCGAAACGGGTCGCAAACAAATGGGGTCTACTAGTCTTTGGGACAGTTTCCATAAGGATCCCTGTCCTCCGTGGGAGGATCAAATTATGAGTAATGAGAATTATGGCCGGTTGCTTTACTCTTATCGTCTGCGGACTGAAAGACTGTGTCATTCTTTTTCGTTTTTCTGTTCATTGTCTCTGCTAGGGATATCAATTTACTCACCTTTTCACAGTTGCACAGCAAGTCTAGGGAGTTTCTCGGGCGGAGAATTTATCACCCGTATGGCACTGAACAGACTGCCCGATCCTGCCACTGGTTGGGTCCTGCGATGATCTTCTGTTTTTGGTACCAGTTGAATTATGTCGCCATCAATCTCTTTTCTTTTACGGGATCGTTTTGACGCTGGTTAGGAAACTCGGCGCACTGGATCATCACTTAATTCACTCTTGCTGAAAAAGAGCTTATTCTTCGAAGCAGCAGTCTCAAACTCAAAATCTTTTCACTTTAACAAGATATTCTTTTAAAACACAATTAGCGAAATTCCTTTACGAAGGCAATTCTAATCCTAGCTTCAACTGAGATCCAACAAATTGGAAAGGATTCAATTTTTACTTTCTTCTTGCATTTTCCTTGTCCTCTCGGATAACGTACACTGGTTAATGTTTGGACATAACTGGAATCGTTGTAATTTCACTCGATTCCCTTTTTTAGAAGCGCATCCTTTGCACGAGCTCCGGTGGCCCTCGGGGATCTTGTTACGCTGGCTCTCGAGTCCGATTTCGGCGATAGTCTTCCATGGGATGGGAAAAATATTAAACAGTATAGCGTAGCGCTACTTTTTCGTTTTATATTGAACGCCCACTTTTTTTCATACAGAAAACCGGGACATAAACCGCGTAGCGTACGATGTCGAAATTGAAGTAGAAATAAAATTAAATTCCCAACGCGCATTCCGTACCGCCACGGTATGCCAGGATTGACACAGTTGATAAAATCACACTTTCCTTTCGACAGTTTTTACTAAAACCATTGAGCGAAAGGAAAGGATGAAAAAGTGCCGCAACATTTCATCTCCCAAGATGATACTCTGGCAGTATTTTCTTCAAGGTGGTCGGGGTAGGAGTCAGTGGCAAAGGAGCGAAGAAAGAAAACACGGTATGATAACGCATGAACCCACCCGAACGAAGGAGCAATAAGGACTCGCGTTGTAGCTTAAAATTCCTTCACGGTCACAGCCGAAAGCGGATGCAAATGGAAATAGAATTAGCGTGAAAAACCCCTCGGGAAAGTTTTAATACAGGATTAGGGAAAGTATGTTGCCTGAGTGCCTTGCTCCGAAACGGAGACACTTTGCAGCGGTTGGGGATGTCCTTGTCGGGTAAGGGATCCAAATTAAGTTGCAAATTATGCCGTGCATTGCTTGTCACGCTTTGAAGTGGTTAATACAGGATACCTTGGCCAAAGGTAAGGGACTGTTTATTAATGTTTCATTTCGACAAGCTGCGAACCCAATCTTTTTTGAACCAGTTGTTTTTCAACTTTTCACGAAGAAATGAAGGGTTATCAGTATGGAAGTTTAGAAAAAGTTTGAAAGTTTGTCTAAAAATTTTTAAGTAAACGAAATAGTTTACTTCTCCAATGATATTTTCATCTCTATTTTTTACAGTTTTTGATGTTTATTTTACTAAATAAAAATAGAAGAATTCCCATGTCCACATTCTTGGTAATAAATTAAGTCATCTCACTGGACAAACTGAGGTCCCTGTCCGCGTCTAACGTTAATGAATAATAACGAAGATTGATAGTGTACACAACCCAGCGTTGCTACCATCTTCTTCGAGCCCATCCATCGTGAAAAAATCTTCAATCATTGCTCCCGATTGAATTGAAATCTTTCGGCTCATCTTTTGCCCACGTTTGTTGTTACACGCATAAGCTCCCATAACCTGTCAAACCCTTGTCAAACGCTTCCATCATCAACGTTTGATGGCTATTTGGAACGAAGTTTAGCATCGCAGCTTACCGAAGGCAGCCCATAAACCATTTGCTCATGAAAGCAAACCGTTTGCTAATAATTTAAAATGTGAGCATTTCATTTTTTCTTTTTCGTCCGGGTCAATTGAAGCTGAAGGTTTGTTAGAAAGACAAATTAAGTCATGATTTAGTACGCTTTAATTCCAACTTTAATTAATTTCACCGCACACGCTAGTCCACATAAATCACGATCACTCATTTTACTGAACGATCGTATCGGTCCAAATCTCGCATGAATTTGGTTCCTTCGTGTATCACCAGTCCTGTACGAGGGAATGAAGGGGATTTTCCCTGGCCCACCACACGACATCGAAATCCCTAAAGGTTAAGCACTTTTCCAAGAGGATTTCCGCTTTTCATTACCCAGAAGAGGCGCAATCAAGTGGGATTTTCTCATCACCCACAACACGGCCACGTTTGATGCTTCAGTTTCTGCCACAAAACACACAAATACCCACACTTTGAATCACATTCGCCAGCCTGCTGTGATTGTTGCCATTCGGATAAGGTCATATAAATACCGTTTGCGTATCACCGCACAAAACAAACCGCACACGCCAACGGACCTAACCTAACCTAACCCATCTTCCCGGGGAAAGTGTTGATTGGACGGCTCCCGTGTGTATATTTGCAGAAGGTTTCTCGTCGTTGCAGTATATAAACAACCGGCTACCCCATTTTCGACGTCCATCTGTAACACCTACCGCACTGAATTCGAGAATGGCGAGGTTGATTTCGAACTGCCTACGCCAAAATGGGGGAAAACGGACACGGACCACGACCCGGTCCACACTCGACGCTGGCTTTCCGACGACTAACCGACTGCTTGTTGCCGTCAGCAGGATATCTCAGCCAGCAACCGATGCCAGCTTCAGCTGATTTGCGCAACGACACTCTGGTGCTGAGATGCGACACGCCACTGGGGAGCAACTGCGACCGACCCGTCGGGGTTTCTGGTGTCAACTGCGAGTTCATTGCGGTATCGAATCCGCTTCAGGCGTTCGGGGACTTCCAGATGGTCGCAAACGGACGACTGTTGACGCTGCAGATAACATACGGAACCGCGTGCTCGGAGAGCAAGAGTGTGTGACTGCGAGAGCGAGAACCGACTCGAATGACCAGTTGCTCCCAGCGGGCCGAGGGGGAGGAGAAGTCAGCACCACCCTCAATCAACACCCGAAGATACGCACTGGCGCTTAGCACCGGCGTTCCTCCACTCATCCTGCCCTTCGCATTGCCCCGCAGTTTCTAAATTTATCACTCCAATTTAGACGCCACACCGAAACGCATGCTTTGACTACGGAAAATGTTGGTCATACGATTAGCCTTCGAACGTGTTCTCGATAGATGGCAAATTTTCTTCCCCAAGTTATGCTATTTTATTTTCGTTTTGGGAAATTATTTGCAGTTGAAAAAATATGATGTTTCTAGAGAATCCTAATGTGAATTTTTGTATGATTTATCTTTATTTCACCCTCTATTCAGAAATGCGTTGAAAGTTGATTGTTTCCTTCGGGAGCTGATAATCGTAAACATTCGTGTATATTTTTGTTCGGTGGTAATGAGACGTCCAATGACCCTAAAAACCCAACCCCCCAGGCCAACACGATAACCTACCGCAGTAGAATGTGAAAACAATTTCTCGCGATCTTTTTCCCTCGATAGCAATCTTATGAAAATCTTGAGCACGCTCTTGTGTTAACCTCCACAGTTTCACGACCACGACCTTCGTGCGGTTTTTTGAAGTGCCCCTTTTTCACCCGCCTTCCCTCTCTCCTTGCCTGTCTAAAATATGCGAATTAGTTTTTTGTTTTGTTATGCTTGCTTATTTATAGCCACGGAGCAAAAACAACACCGGTGGAAGGGAAAGCACTTCCGAAAATCCCCGTAGCGCATATTTCACGATGCCGCGAAAAAACGTGTTTCAAACCTGCCGGCTTTCCGACAGCTGTTCGTACCGCCGGCACCCAGCAGCCAACGTTGGCCACTTGCAGGGTTTCCGTTCTTTCGCCAGCTCCGCAACATAACGAGAGCATGTTTTCTGGTTTTTTGGAAAACCGCCATGTGCCACATGAATAACGTTCCGGTTTCTTCTCCGTAGTTTTGGTCAATGGGTTTTCCTTCACGTCGTTGCAGTGTTTACAATCCTCCAACAGTTTGTAGGATGCATCAAATACAAAGTGCAGTTTTTATCTCCGTTTCTTACCCTGCACCATATCAATTATCATCACGCGTGCAATTTAACGACTTCAATTTGTGCGTGCTTTAATTTTTCCCGTGCTGCAAACTATCACAAATCACCGACATGACCGCACCAACACCAAACCGTATGGCGACAAAACGGTAGGGTTGATTGGAAAAACATAAACTGCCAAACCGAATCGCCCGCGCCTTCGCACACATCACATCAAACCCGAAGCTACAGATAACGAATATTCAATTTCGGGGGAGAAACATGGACGAAGGAAATCCCTGGGCACGGAATGGAACGCGGTGTGGGCAGCACATGTTCGACGTTTTCTGTTCGCAACGACGCAACATATTCAAAGCCGATCAAGACCACCACTGTTGGGTGAGGTGAAGGAACGGCCGTTGAAGCCAAAAGCCGCGAGTTTGGGACGAGGAAAAACCGCCTTGTCCGGCGGGAGTGCGACATAGTGGCACACACAATCAAAACAAGCTGGTCCGGCCTGGGAGAAAGAAAAAAACCCTTCCACAACGATTCCGATAAAATGCAATGATCGTAGCTCTGGAGGACGGCAGAGGGGACGGCGGATGGATGGCCAATTGTCGTTGATTCGTCGGCCCCCGCGTCCAACATTCCTGGCGTTAAGGAGTGAGCGAGATGCGCGATTGGGAAAGGCGAGGAGATAATTGGCCATACACAGCATCGCATCGGAGAAATGTCCCCTTGCCTCCCAGGAGTGCGCTTTCTGTTCGGTGAGTTTCGTTCGCACATGCGTTTTGCTGGCCTTGGTTGCAATGGAGTGGAAGAAGAAGGTGCACGTGCTGTATTGTAAATGGTTCACGACCGTACAGTTTTTTTGTATTTCTTTGCGGTCTAATTAATATGTTTGAAGACATAAAGGCATTTTGCCTAAATACTTAAATGTTTTAATCTTTGTCCTCCTTTTGTTTCACTTTTCTACTCCAATCTGCTCCTGGTTGAATGTTTTTGTGGATCATAGTGATTGCGAGCTCAATGACGACCTTTTCGTCCTTTTTGCCGCTGTAACCTTGCCACCGGCCCATTTTGGCACTCGGGAAGGAAAATCATCAAGCGCGCCTCATTCCACTTCTGAGTCTAGCTCTTCATTTTGCAAGCTTAGTGATGCAGTACAGGTATCATTTTCTGTTTCAATCGTTAGGTACAACCTGGTTTAATTTTGTATCTTTAATATATTATATTGGTCATTTGGATGGTATTGATTGAAGTCAAATGTAAAATGAAATATTCATGCTCAAATAGATAACTGAGTCAACGAACGCAGTGCAACAACATTGAAATCGATCCTAATGAAAAGTTATGGCAACGACTATTGCTTCCTCTTGGTAACTCCCAGCATTTACACGCTTTAAAGGTGGGTTGCATGCTTCAATGCATTGCATATAGACAATGCAAATGGACTATTTCTACTTGGAATGGAAGCGGAAATTGTCGACTTATCGTGCAGCGGCACTATATCGTTACAGCCCATTTCAGCTGTTGAAGTCAAAAGAACGCTTCATATTTGACCAGACGGAAAACTGTAAAGCAAATGCTATGCATACGACTCGTTGAAAGTCGTAAAATCCATCTTTAAGTAGCACCTTTTCAATTCACTTCTTCCCAACTTGAAATGCTTAACGAACTGGCGTGTGTATAAGTGGATATTGAACATTCGAATATTGCATGATTTCATATTTCATTTACATTCCAGATCGATATTACGGTCCATTTAATTTTGTTTTTCAACGGCTTCTGCCACGTGGTACTTAATTCCATGTTTTATTTCAAATTTCGCAAATCATCGCTTCTTCTGGTCCATAATATCATCGCCTATCGTTATTGCAGATAGTGGTGGAAATTGAATCGGATCTGGAGCAAAGAAGTGAGTTGCTCCATAAACTATGAGAAAACACAAAACGCTGGAGATTTTTTCACTCTTCATAAACCATCTAGAAATATTTGAAAAAAATTTATCTTCATGGACCTTATGGGAAAATCAAATTAGGCTCTGAAATGTTATGAAAATTTGATGTTTTATTGTGATCAAGGTTTTTGAAGGTTGTCGATGCCAAGCTGCGTTGTCAGTATCGTTCTAGTGATGGGCGAATCGAATCTGTTTTAGGGAGTCGAATCACAAAATCCGCATCTTGATCCACTAAACAAGCGTGAGACGAGGTACACCAATCAATGCAATGGATATTATTATTGTAAATAAAAGTACTGTTAAAATGTATATCAGGTTCTGGTCTGACTCATAGACACTCTGTGGGATAAAAGTAATGGTAGAACACATCAGATATTCGGCGTTCTACTGTTTGTTTTTCTCGTGTCTGAATTAAGTTACATCAAATTCAAATAGATCAAATCAAACCCCAAACAAATGAAACCGGATAAAAATCCCAATCGAATCCAAATTGATCCGAATCCGTCATCTGGGATCCAATCCTTTATAATCCGTCAACGGATCAAATCTTCGAGTCTTGGGACAACACTAACGGCAACACTAGCGATGTCATCGTAAACAATCGCTGCGGTGTAGAGACCCGTAAATCGCCAGATTAAATAAAGCTTCCTGCACTACGTTGTGCTCGTCATCGTAAAGTAAATTGCGTGTATTTTGCATCAGGAAATCGCTTGCACTTTCTCAACTGCCAACGCTTCCCTCTGCGGAACGTAGTGTGCGTCGTGCGTTGATCGGGCTTTTACTTACATAAGTCAGCACATCGGTTTCTAATTCTTGCGAGATTTGCATGAAAGTGTGCTGTTTTCGTTCTGCGAGGTCTGTAAGGGAGTGAGAAAGTTATTGTTCGTTTTGGTAGCCACCTTCGAAGCACCGCAAAATGTCGAAAACAAACAAAATCGTAAGTATTCCAGCAGCCGCGTCTCAGGGTTGTGAAGTGTTCCGAAAGTGTCTTGTCATGTTGGTCGTTTGGTCGGGAGTTGTGAATGGCGGTGTACTGTTGCCATAAGATGCACCACTTGCTCCAAAAAATGGCAAATTACATTGAGTTGGATGTTAAATCGAACGCTTGGAACGTTATTATCGTTCCGAATGAAACCCGGCAATCAGTAAAACTTCTAACCTCAAATTTTGATACACTCCGGATCAGGTTGACGTTTGTTGCAGAATGTTTTTATTTCGAACGCAATTCGCTAAACCCATTTCTTTCGTTCTTTGTTGCAGGTGCTTCGAATCCAATCAGCTGATGGCACAAAACGTGTCGAAACAGAACCAGCGGCTACCGCACGAAATCTGTACGAGCTTGTCCGTACGGCGTACGGCTTCGATCACTTCGACTTCGCCTTGTTCAGGGAGCGGAACTTTACAAAGGAGGTAAACAACACTGACGTGGTCTTACCGGGTGTCAAACTAACACCTTCGATTTTGAATTCATGCATTGCAGATCGTTTCGAGTGGCTCGCAGGATGTGAAAGATATTGGTCTCAAACATGGTGATATGCTATATTTACGTTTAGTGGAAGGGCCCTCCACATCGAAGGCGGCGGTAAGGACCACGAGCTTATTAAGTGAACCTTCGATTGATTGACCATAGCCTACTCTTTTTCCACAGGAACGTAGTGCATCGGCCAGTTCGTTAGCTTCAAGCAACAGTTCGTCGATCAGCAATGTGGCATTTAGCCGCGAGGCTACACCTTCGACCAGTGCGAAATCCTTATCGGTAGTACCACAATTACCAAAGGAAGATACAGTCGACGTGGAGTTGTACAACCAGGATGGGCGTATCAAGCGTAATCGTGACGAAAAATTGTATGTAAAGTAGTCCCATTTGGTCGTCCAGTTGTTTAATGCGACTCTACATCATTCCAGATGCCGCCACAACTCGAATGGATGCTGTGTGCACTGTTCGCCGCTGGAACCGTGGGATGAAAACTACCTCAAGGAGCAGAAGATAAAGCATTTCAGCTTTCACTCCTACCTGAAGAAGCTAACATCCGGTGCCACGCGCGGAAAATTCGTCGCCCTCGAGGACCTGAACTGCAAGATCAAATCCGGCTGCCGGGATCACCCGCCATGGCCGAAGGGGATCTGCTCCAAGTGCCAACCGTCGGCCATTACGCTCAACCGGCAGCCGTACCGGCACGTGGACAACGTGATGTTCGAAAATACGGGCATCGTCGAGCGGTTCCTTAACTACTGGCGCACGACCGGGCACCAGAGAATTGGCTTCCTGTTCGGTACGTACGAGATCCACCCGGACGTACCGCTTGGCATCAGGGCTCGTGTTGCGGCCATCTACGAGCCTCCGCAAGAGAGCAATCGTGACTCGATTCGCCTACTGGACGATGCCAACGATGGCGACGTGGACGAGCTGGCGAAGGCGCTCGGATTGCAGCGGGTCGGATGGATTTTTACCGATTTGCTGAGCGAAAATCTGGCCAGCGGAACGGTGAAACATGTGCGCAACATAAAGACGCACTTTTTGACCGCGCAGGAGTGCATCTTGGCCGGTCACTTGCAAAACAAATACCCTAACCGCTGTCAGCACGCCTCGAATGGCTATTTTGGCTCCAAGTTCGTTACGGTCTGCGTAACGGGTAAGTGTGCGCGCTCTTGTTTATCGATACGATAAACAATTTACTTATGCCTCCTTCTTCTCCGTCGGTTGCAGGTGATGATAAGAAACAAGTTCACATGGAAGGATACGCCGTATCTGGACAGTGTATGGCGTTGGTGCGAGACAACTGTCTCATTCCCACAAAGGACGCCCCGGAGTTAGGATATATTCGAGAATCAACTGACAAGCAGTACGTCCCGGATGTGTACTACAAGGTAGGTGGAAAATGTCAACCATTAACATTTGTTGGACAGTCTCGTTAAGTCTGGGTTTGATGGAAATTTTAAGGAATCTATATATTCCCTATTTAATAATAAGTTATCGGACCTACTTACCGTTAATGTTTTGAATTCTTTTCTGAATTCAATTTCGGATTGGTAGGTTGCGCAATCGTAACACCCAAAACCCATCGAATTAGTTTCACCGTTTATTTTAGCCGTTCTACCGTTTTAAGGACGCTAATCCGTTCATGTTTTTTTACAAGACAAAGAAATTATCCGATTCTCGTTCGTTCCTCCCATTTCTCCGCTCCATGCCGTTCGCTAGTTTCCGTTAACGCCTCTCCTCGCCATTTATCCGAAGAGGCCACACTTAACCAAAAAACCCTCCACTCAGAGCACGTACGTCGGTCGATTGTACTGTGTTTTCTTCTATAAAAATCGATTTTATTTATCTTACGTTTCCCGCCTCGACCTCGGACGAATCCTTCGGTTTGCACATCCGTGCAAATGCTTTTCGCGTTGTTTCGTACACGCCTCGTTTCGGTTTCCATTTGTGTTGCCTCGCTTTTTCGCTGCGAAACGGTTAACTTGACACTCCGTTTGCGTACGGGTGTTTCTTTCAACCTCAAGCTTGGTAATCATCCATCTATTAGTTGGAATATTATATGGGGATTGTATCTGGGTTTCAATGTTTCACGGTTGTTTTTCGGGTAAGAAGCCGTCATTTATTGCACATGATGATCAACAAATGCGCTTGTTTGTTGTTATTTTAAAGAACAGTTACCGATTTACTATTGTACCGTGATTTGGTGGATTAACTGCAGCCCATATTCATTGGTTTATCGTTTTCGTTTTATTCGCCATTTCTGTTGGGTGAAAGCTTGCTCTAAACATGCCAGTTAAAACGCAAGTTGAATGATCGGTCGATAAGATTTAAACTAAAAATTAATGATTAAATTCGCTTGTGGGGTTGTACTTATCTGTCGCATCTAATTGATTCTATTTTTACATTGTAATTATTACTGCAGTGTGAGCGTGTCGACGCACCAAGCAAGCCTATTTCCGTTTCTATTTTTCCATTACTCTTCGTTCCTTTCCTGCGCCGTTTCGACACTTTGCACATCCGGAACGGTCAATCCAGCTTTCGCGGATAGTCCTTATAGTGTGGCGAATTTTCGGTTTCATATGAATAGCTTTCTTGAATAGATGCTTGTCGCTGCACCGCTTGGCGCTTTACTACATACACACACACACACTTACGATCGGTGAAACATTATTTATGTGTCGCTAATGTTGAACATTGTTCGATAGAGTGTGTACACTTGTCGAGTGCACAAACGCACGGATACCAGAATGGTACATGAGTTCTCATTTATAGGCGAGATTAGCAAACGATTTTAAAAGTGTAGTGGAATAAGTAAGAACTAAATACACGATAATAGTGATAATACGGTTCGTCAAACTGGACGATCGAATCCGCCGAACAATGACGATGCCCCAAAGCTGCGTCAATGTTTTACGCCTTTAGTCATCCCTCAGGATGGTAGGATGTTTGAAACCAAATCACCATCGTTTTTATCGACATTTATCGAAAGAAGAAAATAGTTCAGTTTGTTCTTTTTGTTTTTACATTTCGCTTGCCGCAAAGCTTAGGAAGTTTAACACAACTTTTGTAACACCCTGTAAAAGCCAATGGTTGAAAAACGGGCCCACCATCGTTTCTGAGTAACATTCAACACGTATTACGTTTCAGGTATTTCCGTTTTTTGTACAAACACGTGGAAAAAGCTGTGCCATGAATTTATAATACACGCACTATAACTTCCGCTCATACTACTACCATCTTCAAGTGTCGCTTATTTGTACTGCTGCTTGTTTTTGTTTGTTTTACGTTCCGTTTCCGTTTGGTTTTGTTTTTGCTTAGCATATGCATCAAAATTTAAGTAGATAGATATATATTTATGTTTCGTTACGTTTCCTCGCTAAATCGTGTCCACTATCTGCGCTAGCCCATGCTACCTAGTTGCCTAGTTTAAGTCCCGTCGCGTTTTGCTACGTTCCCGAACCCGTCTCTCGCTTCGCCCGGAAGGATTTGTTTCGCTTTTTGAATCGGTATATAGAGGTGCAATAGTGTGGGTGTAGATTAGATTAGATAAGGTACGTGTGTTCCCTTTATCATGTTTGTTTGGGGTTGTCTGTTTGTTTAAAGTTTCCTTTGTCGATCTACGCTGATCAATTTGTGTTTAGCATAAAGTGTTTTGGTTAGTGTACTGTCAGTGTTCGCTCTACCGTACTCTTTTCTCCTTTCGTATATTTATATATATATATATATTGTTTTTGTTATCTTTACGTGATTTGTGTGTTGTTTTTTTTTCGTTTTGGTAGGTTTGTTTTACGTTTCTTCCAAAACATTCAGTCTCTTCCATTTCATTCTGACACTTTTATCCTCTAACGCCACTGGCTTGCAAAGGTCGCTCGTCAATCGGCTTTTATATGTTTCTTTTTGTTTCTTCTCGGTTTCTGCGGCATTGCTTCAAACGTGTAAATACTTCTCGCTTCTACGTACGATCGCACACGCAGATTCACACATACATCCACACACACACAAACACACACGCACACTAATTTTTGATTGAGATTTTTCGCTCAATGTAAACTTGCTACTTTGGTGATCGAAGTTGTGGTAAATGATGCGGCATGTTTGTTTTTTAACAAAACGCGGTAATAGTTACGCTATCTCATGCTTATCTGCTGGTTGACTTGCGTGTAAATGCTAGTAAGTGCATGTCAGGGCACCGATGTTCACTTGACCGTGATCGTTCAAGTGATCGTTTTTGTTCGGAATCCGTTGGTTAGTTTACGTGAATGTGGGTTGCGTTTGGATACAATATATACCACTTTAATCGCAAACGGCTATTTTATCTACAGTTGTTTTTCGTGTGCTATACTCTGCTCTACTGTATAACGAAAATATATATATGGTTATTGCATTTTTTTCTCGTTAACTGCAATGGTTATACGTGACACATGTCATTATGGAAACGCTCGTCGCGGAAACTGCTGCATCATTGTTTAGTGTTTTGTAAGGTTTATTCTCAGTTTTTATTATAGTTTTCACTTTTGGTTTCTCGCTCTCTCTCCATATATATCTTTCGTTCGATTTGACATACAATCCCGCCGGGATGTGTAGCTTTCACAGGTTACGATTTCACTAACATTTAACACATATTACAGTTCATTGTACTTTCTTTGCGTTCATGATTCATTCCCTTCTGTTGTTTGAACTTGCTGTTAGCTGCTTTCGTTATTTGTTATACGTCGTTCGGTTGTTTGTAACGCTTTGTTTAGGCGTGATTTGATTTGGTTTTACGGGTTTTGCACTTGTTTGCTTGCTCTCTAGCGCTTATGTTGAGTTTAACGTACACACATACACACGCTAAGCGTTTCGATTAAAATATATATTCGCTTTTCTCGCTCCCTCGCATCTATCGCATTTCCACTATACAAGACTATAAAGAAGGTCGGTCGGTGCCTAAGAAGAGAATGTGTATTTGATCCCAACCCCGTCCCCGGTCGTTTTAACGGCCCTGGCCAGTACCAGTCCTTGCATCTCTACCGACTAATGCTAGTGTGAATGGGTGTTTTTAAAACATCGCATGAAAAACAACAACAAATAAAACCATTCCAAGTGTGTCTCGTGTAGCGTGCGGAAGGTAGCTTTTGCTTATTTTGTTTTTCGTTTAAATTGTCAATCCGCCTTCGAATCTAATCGTTTCCCCACACTCTATCCCTGTCGTTCGGTGGAATCGTTCTTTGTGATGGATTTTGGAGTGAAATCCGGTGCATTCTATTTCCACTCTGCAGTACATTGGACCTACAGGGGATATCCTGATCATGATCTCCGCATAACATTGAACGGAAGTTATAGGGTTTTTGTCGCTATAAAGGGTTGCGTACGTTACATATAAGATCCATACGATCCGTTGCCGTGCGCTGTTTGACGATTGCCATACGAGTGGCACTAGAAACTACTTACTCTTGCCTGCTACGCTCTCCTATGCCTGTGGGTGTGAAGTCCATCGTTTTGCCTATTCCTAAATGTGCCACCGGTTTTTTTTCTCTCGATAAAGGGTGCAGACTGCATACGACTGCGTTCGCTTTGAAGCAGTTTTAAATTTCCGAATCGACAGTAGTCTAATCTAACACAAAGTGTGATGCTCTGCGTGCCTAATTCGTTCGATTTTCCTGTCACTAAACCTACCCATTCTAGCCGTACCACTTCCCCTTTCGCGTACAGGAAATGTTTGACATTTTTTGCACACGAGTGGAATTCAAAACAACTACCGATACCAGTGTTTGCGCTTATCTTACTATGCGAAATCGATTTTTGCCCGTATCGTGCCGCTCCGCATGTTTAACTATTCAACAGTGTGGAAGAATTGGGTTAAAAGAAACGCACTACAGAATCGAGCGCCCGAGCTATCGATATAGCGAAACGTTTGACGTTAGGATCTTTCGTGGTGGATAAAGGAGGAATAATTGTTATTTACCTCACCTCTACCGATAAATATGTTTTTGAAACTTAAACAAATTGAATTAGAATACACCTTCTTCGCTAACAACGCTCAACGCGATCAATCATACGCTTTTGATTGATTCCTTCACAGTCTCGGTACACTCACGTGGCTTATCGTCTAGCCAACGTTTTCTCTTCCAATATAAATAACAGAAATAGTTTAACAAATCACCAGAGTTCAGGGAACAGCTACGTCCGCAAGAGTCCCATTTTCTCGCGCGATTCGAGAGAAATAGAAGTGATGGTTCGGTTTGGTGTCCCCTCTACTGCCACTTGCCACAGTTGGCGATCAGGACCGTGCTCTGCGGCTTACCGGCCGAGTCGCCGGCCTGACTGATCTTCTCCACCAGCTCCAGCCCCTCGACGACGAACGCAAAAATTCCGGTGAAGCCGCGCATCTCGCGCAGAATGATCCTGAACTGTGACCCAACGAGGCCCATGTTGTCGTGACGCTTCTGGCTGCGACGCATCCCGACCGAACCTCGGATCGCCAGGATCTTCGTGTCGTCCGGCATGAAGAAACCCTCCTCGAACACGGACCGCCCGCCGCGCCCGTTGTTCAGCTCGAAATCGCCCGTGATGATGCTCTCGTTCTCCCAGCACTGGAAGATGCTGCAGCCCTTGTAGCCGAAGCCGAGCTCCCCGGTGCACAGGGCGCCAAAGTTCTTCGCCATCTTGGGCGCGACATCGTTGCGCACCTCGATCAGGACGCGCCCGAACGGTTGGCCGTTGATTTCGATGTTGAAGAAGTAGATCGGGTAGACGTGCACGGACGGGTTGCAGAGCAGGGAGGCGGCGACAGCGGCGGCGGCAGCGGCAGCCGCTGCGGAGGATCCTTTACCACTCGCACCACCACCGGAGGTCGCCGAGACGGGCACGAGCGAGACGACGCTCGAGCAGGACGAAGATGAGACGAGCCCGGGTGAGGTGAGCTGCTGCGAGGAACCCGTGACGGAGGAATGTTGCTGATGGAGGGCGTGTTGGAGGGCGGCGGCTGCTCCCGAGCCGCTTCCATTAAGGATCTCACTCAGGTAGCCCGAACCGGAGCCGGAAGTGCGTGCCGAGCTGGTTCCGTCGCCCGTCGTACGTCCACTTCCCGGCGCCATCCGATCCTGAGGCGGAGCGATGATGATCGCAGCTGCCATCTCGTGCAGTTGGCTGGCGTACGATGCTGCCCCGGCTCCATGGCCGAGCTGCTGCTGATGATGGGCCAGAGCTTGCTGTTGCTGTTGTTGCTGTTGTTGATGATGGTGCAGCTGTTGGGCCACATGATGATGGAGGTGATTAACGGTGACGTGATTCGGAGACTGATGCTGATGCACGTAACCTCCAAGACCCGGACCATCAAGGTGTCCTAGCTGTTGCTGTTGCTGTTGCTGCTGCTGATGGTGGTGGTGAAGGAGTTGCTGCTGTTGGGATTGCTGTTGGGGTTGCTGATGATGATGCTTGGTTGTAAGCACATGACGCGAGTACAGCTGCGAGATGCAATAGTTGGCCAACAGCAAGATCGAGTTGTGATGACCGTTGATCGTGGTTCCGCTAGCGGTGACATTCCCTCCGAGACCTCCGGCACCTGCAGCCGCCGCTGCAGCGGTCACCCCAACCGCCGACCCGTTGCCGAACGAGATGGGATCGATCGAGTTGAGATTGGAGAGCGCCTGCTTGATCAGCTCGAAGTCGAACAGCACACCGTAGTGCTGGATGAGATCGTCCAGCTTGCACTGCAGGTACATCTCCTGGTACTTGGACTGCAGCCGCTGCTTCTCCATGTGCAGGTTCGCGTACAGCTTGTACGCCTCCGTCGGCGACTGCTGCTCGAGCATCCCGAGGAACAGCTTCGCCTTGGTGAGATTGCTGCGTATTTCGGCCACCTCGAACGTGGGCAGATGGTTGATCAGCTCCGTCTCGACCTGCGTCTTCAGCGCCGTGCACGCCTCGAGGATTTTGAGCAGGAAGTCGCGCTGCTTAAACACGAAATGCTGCAGCTCGGCCAGCGACTTCTGCATCAGCAGCATATCGGACGCGATGTCCGCCCGGATCTGGTCGCGTCCCTCCGCCTGCGTCTTCACCGTGTGGTTCCGATGGTCGTCCGAGCTGGCGCACGCCCGGCAAACCGCCGCATTACACTTCAGACACCAGAGCGCGTTCGGCATGGCGTGCGTGAGACAGTTTTCACCCTTACTACGATACTTGCCCGAACCGATCGCACTCACCACCGCACCACCACCACCACCACCGATACCACTTCCTCCGATCACTCCCGCACTTCCCGGCGCTCCGGCCCCGATGGCCGCTCCATTCGATCCGCTTCCGTTTGTGACCGAACTTGAGCCCCCGGAACTGCTTCCAACCGATACGACGACACTCACACTACCACCACCGCTACCGTTCCCACCCGCCCCGTTGCCATTCGAGCCGGTCGCACCATTTGCACTACCCGTCGTCGATGAACCTCCGTTACTTGCACTCGCGATCACACCACCACTACAAGCGCCACCTCCATTGCCATTCCCATTCGGCTTGTCCGGTGGTTTTTTGGTCAATGAGCTGGTCGTCCCACCGGTCACGCTGCCGCTCGAGATCATGCTGAGGTTCTGCGACAGGTACAAGATGGCGTTGTGCGTCGGCAGGCTCTCCGGCTTCATGTCAGGCCCGGTCAGCTCGGTGCGCTTCCAACAGTGCACGCAGTACAGCTCGTTGCCCTTCAGCAGCACCTGGTTGGCGCACTTTAGGCAGAAGTAGTGCCGGCAGGAGAACAGCTTCGGCAGCGCGTCCGTCTCGTTGAACGGCAGATGGCAGCAGCTGCACAGGATCAGCTCCTCCAGCTCCGACGGGAGCGGTGTGAAGTCCATGGTTCTGAAACGAACGATGATGACGAACTGAGGTGGGGAGGCGCCGGAAGCGAAAACCACTTACTTGTACTCTTTTCCTCCCACCACGTCGCGTTGTCCAGAGCAAGAGAAAGGTCCAGAGGTTTTCAGGCCCTCTAACAGCTGGCCGAGTTGTTCATCGTTTTCTCATCAACCATTTCCAATTTCCACTCGCTTCGGAATCCGTTTTACCACTTAACGCTTACGCTGTGTTGCGAATCTGGAAGTTGATAGGCTTTTTTAATGAATCCCAAGCACAAACACTCAGATCGGCTACAGATGGTTGTAATGTTGTGTCCCAAACACGGTTGGACTGGGCAGCCCTAATTCGATTGTCACTATTCCCTGGCGGTGGTGTTGCTACGCCCTCGCTTATGGTCCTTATGGCAGACACTCACACACACAGACATACAAACACACCCTTAAAGTGTCCCAAATTGGGCTGATTATAATGCCCCAGGGTTAATAACTTTCTATGAGGTCAACATCATTGAGCTGGAGTGAGCGATTTTCTTACACACAAAAAATAAGGGAAAAGGAAAATCCGATGCTTAAGGGATGCTTTCCACACGCACTAACGCGGGGTTTCCGGTGGCAATTGAAAATTACGTTCATCCCTAATTTAATACATTTCACTTTCGTTCCGGTTGCAGCTGCGTGACCCGCTTCCTTCCGGGTTTCTACGCGAAAGGAGGCAGCATAATATTTATGGCGATGTTGGAACTCATTTCTCATCTCTTCGTGTGTGATGATGGATGAAACTTTTGCCTCACGATTTTTGGGGGGTTTCCGCACCAACCAAGGCAGTATGGTTTTATGACGAGGATAAAGGGAAAACCAGCGTACGCGCGCGTTTCGGAACGACTATCGATTCCAATGCGGAGCCTTCCGGATCGATGACGATGACAACACACAACGGTGGCTCGGCTAGGAAATGGAGGGAAAAAAGGCCATTCCAATGTGTGCGCGCTGTCGAAAATGATTCCATTAGTCCGACGGGAAATGGAAAAACAAACACCACACAAACAGGAGACGCAAACCATAGCCCCCGAAGCTGAAGGTCATAGCGAAAGTCGACGGTGAAATCCATCCCAACATCATCGTTCCAGACGGCAAAAGCAGCTCGACTTTGCGAGGTTTCAAGTGGCCCAAAATCGAGCTTTTCTGCTGTCGCAAAACACTCGAACCCGATGGCTTTTGGGTGCCTTGCGGGCGGAGTTTGTCGGAAAGCCACCACCACCATAAACCACACATTTTCGGGCACATTCACCTGCTTGAGTCATTTGGTCGGTTTTTCGGTCAAACACCTTCCGATTTCGATCCGTCAACCGCGGGGGCACAATGGCCTTGCACGAACGAAGGACACACTCATAGGTGCGTAAATAAATCTCGGTTCTGGTCGTCCTCCGGATAATGGAACAAGTCACACGCTGCTCCTCCTTCACACCTTTGCTTTAGGTGCGATGACTTGAAGTGTGTCACAAAGTGAGGCTGGGGGTCCTTTGCCTTCCTCTCAAGGACACGGGGAAAACTTTACATCACCTTCGAGAAAAGTACGCGCGGACTTTAAACTCCAAAGGATAGCTGGACGCTGGAAAACACTTCGTTCGTTCGCGTCCTTGCGCTTTTCCGAGGGACAACAAAAGGGGAGAAGAAAAAAAGTTGTCCATCCATTGTCATCTGTTGAGACACACTCCCTCCCGCCCCTCTTCCCGCCTGCCTGCTGTTGTTGTCCACCAGTGGCCTATAAATTTTAACCGACGAGAGTGAGTGAGCAGGGAAGAGAAAGAGAACGGCCAATGTTTGCCTCTGGTTTCCCTGGTTCGAAGGACATTTGCTGTGTGTTTGTCAGGCGTTACTTCGTGGTGGTGGTGGTGGTGGGGTCGAAAATAACAACCCTACGATGCTGCTCCCTCCCCCCGCAAAACATGTTGGGGCAAAGGCGGCGGGACGTGGCCAAAAACTGACAGTTGATCCAAGAGTTGCCCTGACACTCAATGACGCACGTACGTATCTGTTGATTTTTGTTTTTCTCTTGCGAACCACCCACCACCACCCCGTGCGCACTCCCTCTCCCGTACCACTCCCTTACTTTCTCTTTCACTCGCTTCCCTTCCGTCCCGCTCGCACGCGCGCTCTTTTCCTCGGCACCGTAATTATCCTTGTGGCGTATGTATTTAGTCGATTTTCACGTCTTCATCTGCTCACTCATGTCTGTTTTTGTCTTTTTCCCTTCCCGATGCTCCGAACTTTATCTTTTTAACATTCAGTTAACCAGCTGTGTGTGTCGGACTGTGTTTTCCTCAAATCCCACCATCCATCTCGCGTGAGGGAAAATCCGGTACCAAATATAGACTACGACCGCGTCGGGTTGCAACATTCCGTTTTTCTGCCTTCCCCCCCTTGTTAAGTCATCCATCCAGGATGATTGTGTGCCCTTTTTTCCGACAAAGTTCGAGAAGGAGTGGGTAAGACCGCAAGATATTGCGTATTATCTGGCCCCATTGCGTGGACGAAGCTGGGAAACAGTTTCCTTGGAAGTCTGGCCCGTAAGTTGCGGCAACTGTAACACTACCGCACACACACACACACACACACACGTCCGATGTGGGGTGAGAGAACGTATTAAAAATTGATTGAATCATGGCACGGTTTCTTCGCAAAAAAAAAACGACGATGACGGCACGGACTCGCAAAAGAAAACGTCAATACACAGAAGCAGGGGGGGATGGAAAAAAGAGTTTGTGCGTGTGTGCTTGTGTGTGTGTATGTCTTTCCCGAGGGTTTTTAAGATGCGCCTTCGGTGTGCTTTTTTTTCCCAAGGACACTTGGCCGCCCCCGGAAGCAAAAATCCCTCCTTGGAAGGACCAGCTTTTGCGGATCCTCCAGCGACGTAATATACGCACATTCGTTCCGAAGGGTTTCGTTTTTCGCTGCGGAAGTCGTTGTTCGCGGCTTAGTTTGACTCGTTTTGGTGCTCGGTTTTTGTTTTCTTCTTCGCTTCTTTCACAAAATCGTGGGACTGTTTCCGTTCGCAGCCCGTTTTCCGAGGCCCGTGTTCCACACTTCTGCTTTATACTTCTATACTGTGCACTCGCACTTTCTCGCCGTGCGTTGTGTAAGAGCGTTTCGTTGTTTTCATGCTTGGCCCACCAGCCGCTCCGGTGGCATTCTGTTCACACTTTGCACACGTCTTCGGGAATTGGACCGACGACGGTGTTTGACAGGTGCTGGGCCTGTCTGGCAACAAACACAAAACCACCAAGCACCACTTGTACTGTGCGCGGAAGAGGCCGAAGTGGCCGATCATCCGGGTGTTTTCCACTGTTCCTGCCCGTCCGTGGTCGGCGTCGACGTCGCAGTTGTCGTCCTTGCGCGCCTGGACATGCTGTTCGACTGACCCACACGGTCGCTCGCTCGCTCGACATCCCCCCATCGAAATCCCGTATGTGGAGGGCTCACCACCTGAGGGATGACGCGAGTCGAACAATCCAGAGCCGAGGTTTTTGCTGGATCGTCTTTCAACTGCTCACTGCTCTCAGTATTTTCCCTCCGAACTTCCGGAGAGAGTAGAGCTCCGAAGGAATCAGATTTTGCCAGTGTGAGAAGGGGGTTTTAGAAGAGAAAAAGATAGCCCAGAGATCTTCGACTGGAAGTGGGCAATTTAAAGGCGCACTATCATCTATCCTTTCCCAATGTGAAGAGAAAATAAAAACAGCTATTTTCACCTCACTACCGGTCGACGACGAAGGTTTGGGAAAGTTAAAATGACCTTCCGAAAGACGGCACTCACCACTAAACCACTAAACCCCCATCGACAGGTGGGGCTCTCAATTCGAGCAGCATTCGAGCAAAGTGCTCGAAATGGAGACGCCAAGTGGAAAAAGTTGACAACCGGGGTCGGGGGTTGGGGAATATTTGTTTTCTTTTCGTGGGAAATGCATTATTTTTATCCTGCAACTTTCTACGCAGTTGCGGTGATTTATTTTTCTTCGTGGCCATATGGTTTGTTTCTCTTCAGTACCTGTGTGCTGTTTGTTACCATTCGCGAACTTTGCTCGTTTTTGTTTTGCCTTTCTTCCCGTTCATGAAGCAGGAAAGTGCACCTACAACAAGCTCCAAAGTGGCCACACTCTAGACACAACTCCAGCTCCAGCTGTATTTATTTGCCTGTGTGTGCATGGGTCCGCATAATAGGGTCCCGTGTTTTGAAATGATTGTGTTCTCTCGGGAGGAACGTGAACGCGAGCACAGATTCGCTCGCGTGTGCCTCGGGGAACTCACAATGCTAAAACGTGCCCGCAAGAACAGCGAGCAACGCTCTCGTTATTAAAAACAACCCCCCCACATCGCACACCCCCATCCCGCCCCCCAGGTATACTCTCGGTGCTGCTCGATTCTCTCGCCGTCAGCGCCGACGTCTCTTGCCACATTGCCGTTGACCGTGACCTTGTGATCCGGTGTGACTGGTGTGTGGCAAGGCAATAATCTTGCGCTTGGGAACATTTGCACGCCTCACGTTTCTTGCCATCGTCGTCAGCAGCGTCGTGTCATCCCCCGGTTCACCCCCCCATCACTCTCCTCAGTGTGGCCCTCGGTTTCGCGTTGTGCGAAAACAACTACAACAGACGAGTCACATGCACACCAACACACGCTGTCTGTCAGTTGGATTGCGGTGTCCGATAGTTGCTGCCACTGATTGTATATCTAATGTGTACCATCAGATGTTCGCTCGGTCGGGAAAAACTGGAGAAAAATAAAAAAAAGTACAATCCATTCTCCATCGCTAGAATGTGGTTGTTGTTCTTTGCCCCCTCTTTTTCTCCACCCTACCTGACAGCCTGTCAGGTATCAAAACGATCGAAAAATCAAATCTACCTTTTGAAATCGCACCATAAGTCTATTAAAAGGGGTTTTAAAAAAGTAAACGAGACTGAAACGACATACAATGTGGTTACATTCGTGGGGTTTGCACTTGGACGACAGTTTAATCGGATCACGACCGGTGTAATCCATCCTGTTCGTCGGAGGGACACCTTTCAAGTGCGGTCTGCCGAAAATAAGGCTCGTCAGCTTAATAATTGCATTGGAAATATTGTTGTACATTTTTTTAAGAAAGTTGCGGAAAATTGCATGATGCAATGAAGGTGGTTTGGGTATGATGGTGTTTAAAACAAATTCCCATGCTGTTCTCTGAGTGGCTGGTTGGAATGGTTGAAGTGAGAATAAAACGTCAATCGATCGATGTTACAATATTGTTGTGTTTTTTCCGATCACGCAATGAAACCATTAGAAGATGTTCTAATTCGGGTTGATATCGATCGACCACAATAATACAAATTTTATGTCATTGGCTCGATTTTCACTAAATATCCAATATTCGTAATCTTGTATAAATTTCGGAAAATACAGAAAGAAAATGATTAAATTTTTATCCTTTTTGAATCAGCTGGTGGATGTTTTTCCACCCAATGGAGGCGCCTGGTCCGTTGTATTTTAAGCTCTCGGGCAAGATCTGTCAATTATCGTCATTGAAATAATTAAATTTAAATAACGCATAAAATTTGCTAGCAACGATGACGCACACTGTCCTTCTCTCTATCTTTCGCTCCCTCACTCACTCGATGGGCGCACTTAGCACTCCAACCATCCGGAGATCGATGGAGGCGGATGGTTGTTCACGACAAAAAAATAAATAAATAAAAAAGCCTCCCGGGGGTTCGGGTTTGACGTGAAATTATCACGTTTTTATCATAATCCACCGGTCGTTCACTTCCGCCTTCCACCTACCCCCCTAAATGAGCAACAAATTACATTGCAACTGTGCGTGGGACACTACTTGGGGGAGGGGAAGGAGGGGTGGGACAGATTATCATTACAATTACGTTCCGTTTGGTGTAATTGTTTATTTTTGCCAAACCGATCGATCGTCGGCGTTGGTTCTTCAGATGTGTGCGTGTATTTCATCTCGTTCGGCAAAAGTATGAGTTCAACCAGGTGCGGGGGGGGGGAGGAATTTGTCGAATTGCGCCTCTTCGTGCAGAAATGTTTTTCTTCCTTCACCGACACGAACCACATTTTTCTCACCAACGCGCACCAGCAGCTGTGAAAATGCTGGAATGAATTCACTTTCGTGAGGGGTTTGTTATGGTTTCACTGCGGTTATATTCCGAGTCGGAATGGTTGTTTTGATTTTGCACTGCGATTTTGACGTTCAGCCCGTGGTGCCGTTGCGTCAGAGCTCATGTTTAGTAGACACCACTTCCTCGCGCGGTTCGTTCGGTCGTTCGTTTGTTTCGGTACGGTTAGGAACAGCGCGCGTCCGTTCGCCTTCGCTGGGCACTGACTGGACAGTGTTGTGGTTCCGTTTGCCGTAATGCGTCGTTGTGCCAGTGTGCCGAGGCACGGTTACCGTCAGGCGTCCATTCACTCACGACCTTTGGATGATCGTCGTCGAGGTCGCTCAATGCCGAGAAGCCGTTCGCTCGCGCTCGCTGCCAGCAGCAAATGCCGGTATTTGCCATGAACTTGCGACGGTCGGTTTGTGAATGTTGGTGAAGCTGAGAATGTTTGGTGTGTGGGGCGAACACTTATTTTTGTGAGTGTTTTTCGAGCCGTTCCGAAGGCGCCAAACGATGTTCCAACCGCATTGGAGTGGAGTTTACAGTCCAACGAGAAATGAACTGGCTGAGGGAGACTGTTTGATTTCCCCGAGCTGTTTCACTTTAATTTTCACTTTTCGGAATGAAAATTCGGAAAACACTACAAAGTAGTTTGTGGTGCTTGATTGTTGGAATCAGAACACCAGAAACATAAGTCCTTTTTGAAAAGCACAGTGATTTTGATCGATGAATAAAATAGTTGAACATAACATTCAAAAATGGCACAAATGGAGAACAGAAATTCAATTTAGTTCGTACCCAAAAAATGATTTAACATTCGACAAAGTCAACTCGAGTGGTGAACTCTGCCTACAAGCGACTGTGGTTTAAATTTTATTTTTTGGGAATTTAAACAATATTGTTGTGTCATGCAACCTTCCCTTCGCCCCGAAATGCCTTCCCCACGGATTTCGACACGGTTCTGCGTGTGTTCTCAAACAATTCGGCGATGGCAGATGGCGTTTTTGTGCGAATTCGTTTTCCCTCACTGACTGTCTAAATTGTGTGTGACGTCGGTCGGTGCCGCCTCTGGACGCATCGCAGGGCCTCGCTCATGTGGAACCAAGCTCGTTGGTGAAGTGCAAAAACAAACAAAACAATGGCAGTGTAAAAAAAAACCAAACCACACGCAACCGAGAGCGAGTGTGATGAGAGCGCCAACGTTCCCGCCAGATAAAAAGGTTCATTTGACGCTGGACGCGATGCTGCTTTGCGGGATGAACCGATCGCGGTATGAGTGTCCATTTCCCGTTTTACCAACACGAGATCGCCTCACAGTAAACGGTTTACAGTGCGGCGCGAGTCGGTTCGGACTGATCATGTTTTGGTTGTACGTCACGTTTCTGGTCACGATATTGATTGTTGTGTGTGACGCTTCCTCCCCAGCACAACGTTGGTCGACGCGGCTGCTCTAATCGAATGTAAATTACGCCGCAACCAACCGGCATACACTTTTGCGATAGCGCGCCATACAAACACAACTGCCGGCAGCTGTTTTTTCCAAACAGAAACTTCCACTGGCGACAGCCTATCGATCCACACTGGTTCAACAACCTTTAACGAATGGCACATTAGTTGACGCTCTGGCCCCATTACTCACGAAGATGATCGAGCGGTTTTTGGGCAAAAGCTTAACCTAAACCGCTTAATTTAACTAAAATTTGTTAAACCGAAGTCAATTCGGTTCGACAACTCTCGACGAGGGTCGTCAATGGACTGGTCGTGTCACCGGTTGTGTCGGTTGTGTTGGGGTTCATCATCCCCTAAGTATTCTACCGCTCATAATTTTGCAAAGGGCGCTCAGAAGTGCTTGAATGGTACGTAATTCGACGCTCTTTTGGATCGTTCTAAGCGTTTACTCGCGTGATCATCGACATCGTGGTGATCTTAGCCTGCGCTCGAAAGGTATTTTTTTGTACGGAAAACCTGAAGTGTTCAACTAATTTACTTTTAACATTTTAACTTTGAATCCCAAACATTCCGGAATCTTTGAACAACAGATTCCCAAAGAGTTACGAAAATGCTAAACGAAAAATCCCCATTTTTGAATCATGAAAATTCAAGAACGATAAATCAATATTTTTGAATGTTTCGAAAGATTCATCAATGTTTTCAGATCCGAATCCTCAAAGATTCATGAATCAATCTTCATATGAATGAATCTCGCCAAAAGATTCATAAGTCTCAACTCTACTCATGCTTCTCTTCACAGGTCTTAGCACGTTGACTGCCAAGCCGGTTTAGCACACTTTTAAGTACAATCTTTGTCGATTATATTTGTTTACAATTCGTATTGAAGATTCGGATTTCGACGACCAGGCAAACATTTAGCATAACAAAGAACTAGTTTTTAATGTTACTATAATTTTCATGATGCATTTTCATATATTTATGAGGTAAAAACTTTTTAGTACTAATGACAGCTGGCTGTCAAAAATGATAGCCATGGCAGTTAACGGGTTAACACGTCTTAAAATTTGTATGACTTTATGAACTCTTACCATCATCCAAGAATAACTTTCTTATCTGCACTGGTTACTGGTGTTTCCTACAATTGTTTCTATACCTGACGTAATGGCATAACTGATGATTCTTTTCTATTTCCATTACAGGAAAAGGATGTGTACGGTAATGAGGTCCAACGCCTTGGTCGCCCACTTCCGGTCGAGTATCTGTTGGTGGATGTTCCGGCCTCCACCCCACTCGTTCCGCTCTACACATTCCATGAGCGGAAGGACGCGAAGGAGTACTTCCCGGTCGAGAACCGGCTGATCGACGGTCATATACAGGACTTCTCTGCCCTGGCGGACTATCTAGCGAAATCGCGCTCAATGCCGTTCCTGGAGGTAGGTTTATGAAGGTGGAGTAGCTTTGTCCCAGTGTTTTAATCGCAAACTTTCCTCCCACCGCACAGACTGTGTCCGATTTTCACCTACTGCTGTATCTCTACCGCATGGAGGATATGCTCCCGATGAAGCCACAGCTCGGCCCCCTGCTAGAGGCGGTACGCAGCAAGGATAAGGCAAAGGCCAATGAGTGGAAGACGCGAGAAGTGTGGAAAACACTCGAGGAACTGATCGCGGCCAGTTCCCATCATGAAGAGTAAGTGTCGGCGGGGAATATCCGTTCGCATGCATCGTTTTCATGTGGCTTTTCCCTTCGTTTTCAGTTCCAGCATGAGCAACGATGTGGAATTTGTACCGAGCGGGGATGCCGAACAGAACTGGATCTGCACGTACTGCACATTCATCAACAGCCGGGAGCTGCCAGCATGTGAAATTTGCAACCTTCCAAGGTATGGAACTGTGTAACGATCTCCACCCGGGGCAGTTTGTCACGTATCTTTCTTTTTCTCCTTCAGGACTAGACAATGAAGGGAGCAACAAGCAGTCAGCAAAGCAAAAGATGCCCAAACACTGAGAGACAGATTACAACACGGCGCTCAAGGAATGCATTTCAGCATTTCAATGCAGACGCTGCGGGCGAAACACGATTGGTGCACATGAATGGAAAATGCTTGGATAGGAACATCTTGCATCGAGGAAGCTACCCACAGCTACTTACTTTAAAACAAAATCCGGGGGTCTTTTAGAATATTGCTTAACAAATAAAACGCTGTCCGTGCTTGGGCAGCACGCGGTGGAATTGAGACACACTGACATCCTCCCCCCTCATTGCGCAATTGCAGTGCATTCGTAAGCGTAAGAGAAGGTGTTTGTGTTTGGGAAAATTGTGCATGCAAATAACCAGAAGTGATTAAATTATTTATTCAACAACAACATCAGTAAGTAATCTCTGATCCAGGTGTTGTCCAGCCGCGGCGGGATGGGAATCGAAGATAGTAAGGCAGAAACATGTGGGGAAAACCACACAGACAGCAAGCAAGATAAACTGATTGAAATAAAGTCCATCATATAAGAATTTTCACACACGTGTCAAGCAATCGTGGTCGAGTAGAAGCAAAACGATGACAGGGAAATCAATGTTTTACTTTGGGCTAATAAACATAAACCAAAATTAATGTTAATGTGGGGCGGTATGTACGAAAGCGGGAATAACCCAACGGAACAGGTCGCAAATGATTGGCCAGTTGGTTGATAAGAAGTCTCGTGTGATTGAATGCTCCTTATCGGCAGACGAGGGGTATAAAAGGCGATCGTTTGTGCCATTAATTACACAATCCAGTTGAGCAGCCTTCAACATCACTCGTGATCGTGAATCAAGCATCATATTCGAAGAAGGTAATAGAAACATATTAAAATGATTTAATTCATTCGACCCACTGTTCCCTTATCTTTGTGCGCCTCTTTAAAGGTCAAGCTAAAACATGTATCTGCCCTCATCGATCCGATTCACATTGATGCTGTCCGTTCTGTGGCTGTCGGTGATCGTGTCGGTGTCCGGTGCTCGACAAAAATCACAGCTCGTACCGGACGTTGCCTCGACGGCGTACTCCGAGACACTGCACGGCGAACGGAAGTGCTACAACCTGCGAGTTCGCGACGCAAACCAACACATCGCGACGCGCCTCACGCGCTACTTCGTATTCGGTGGCATCCTGCAAGCGATCGCGGAGCAAACGCAAATTCCGCGCGAGGATTTGGTGTCGGGAGGCCCGAGCCAGAACCAGGACCAATCGAGCGGACGTGGGCCAAAGTACCACGCGGCGCACGTCATCCGAGTGGGCAGCATCGATGGCCGTCTGAAGCAAAAGAACGCATCGCTGAACACGGCCCTGCAAAACTACATCGGTCACACGCAGAACGTGATCAAAGCCGCGAACGTTTGGCATGGTGTGGCGGGTCAGATCGATCTCTTCCAGTCGGGCAAGCTGAGCGAGCTGGCCAAGATTGACTTTGGAGGCGCGTTCGAACCGACGAACCGACGCAAGGTGGAAGATCTGATGACGGAGTTTCGGAAAATTATCGACACGCACGTGAACAGTGGGAACCAGGCTCAGGAGGAACAGAGCGAACTGGATGCTGCCAAGATCGCGGTGCATTGCGCCGGAGCATCGATGCTCTTCGAGGCCGGAAAGGAAGGGTATCAGATGGTGAAGAGCGGGAACTTCGAAACTCACTACGAGAAGTCGTAGAGAAATATGCTGATATGACACCGAACGCACATGTTTATTAGATACATTTCCATTCGTGACAATACATAGTTTTTGTGAAAATAAAATTAATGCGATGGATATTATTTAACTCTCATTGTTTTCTACGCAAAGGTTGATATTGTTGTGGAACATTTTCATATTCATGCTTTAGATCTTCTCACTCAGAATCTTCTTAAGGGGAGCCGACAAACACATCTGCATCAGCAGCGATACTGAATACGACTGGCTCTTCCTCGCGATTCCGAATTCCTCTTAACACGTTCCTTTTCATGTATGGTCCATTCAAAGCAACATAGTACTGCAAATAAGGGAAAAGGACCAGAACAAATATTATTTCACAATCGTTTCGCAAACTATAATGGAAAATTACATTTTGTAACTCATCCGGCAACATTTCGTTGATGTCGTAGGCCAACTGCTTGAAATCAGGTCTGAGTTTCGCACAAACATACCAACACCTTATCATAATTTCGTACATCTCTGCACTGCAGTAACTCGGTTTTTCCAATCGATTCCCATTATCCAGATGGTTATACATCTCCGTTCCGTTGGTAATTCCTGGGTAAGGCGTTTCCCCAAGCGAGAACAGCTCCCACAAGAGTACTCCAAATGACCAAACGTCCGTTTTTGTGCTGAAGGTAAGCTCCTTAAAACATTCTACGGCGATCCATTTGATCGGAACTAGGGCATCGCCTTGTCTTCTATAAATACCGCGATAAAGGGTCCGCGCCAATCCAAAATCGCTTATCTTGACCACATTCGCGTCGCAAAGAAGGATGTTCCGAGCGGCCAAGTCACCGTGCAGGATGTTTTTGGATGCAAGGTACGTCATCCCAGACGCAATCTGTGCCGCCCAACAAATAAGACTCGTGGTGTTGAACTGTATCTCGCCGACGGGTGTCTCTTGGGATTGGCCTTCTGGGTTTGGACTACGCCAGTTGTCCAGGTCTTCCAGCGCACTCGAGCAATCAACGAAACGGGATCGATTTGTAGTCAAGAAAACATCCAAACTTCCATACTTACAATGCTCGAAGATTATCATAATATTTCCTGTAAAAAAAGGATAAGGATAAATGGAAATAAAAAATCCTTTATATGTTCCAGAAGTTGCACTTACTCCTAAGCATGTTTTTCGTGACCGCTCCGAGCAAGTTGACAATGTTCAAATGTTGTCCGATGGAAACCATCGTCTGCAATTCGACAATGAAATCGTCTACAATATACTCTGCGCAGTGTGGTTTCAATGTCTTCACGGCAACAGTTGTGTATGGTTCGTGCACATAGATGTCTCTGGCCACGGCTGTTCTCACAATCCCAAACGCTCCTTCTCCCATTTGTCCTCCAAATGATAGCTTTTCCAAGGAGAACTCATACTCCGACGGAATGATTGGTGTTTCAATTTCCGTAAGATCAATTTCTTCCTTAGAAACTTGGGGTTTACTTAATTTGTTTTGAAACATCCATACGAACAGGGCTGTGATAATACAACAAATTCCAGTCACTATTACAAACAAACTTACAGCAATAGAAGCATCAGTAACCATATCCGATGGAGCGTTCACATTCATCGATAATGTTCGCTTCAAGACCAGGCCCGTTGTCTTTTCCGTCGCAGAACACGAAATTCTATCTTCCGTTGTAACGGTTAAATTGTAGTTTACCACCCATGCATATTTAAACCGGAATCCGGTAGCATCATATTTTGCATGCCCATACCGGACGGCTAGCTGGTTGGTGAAGTTATAAATGTTCACTTGGCAACGTACTTCGATCGGCCTGCCGACAACTATCTCTTCTGCCGGAGTCAATATTTCGAACTTCATTCGTTCGTGGAAGTTGAGAACGTAAAGCGATGCTTCCGCTTTTTGTTCAGACGTTAGACAGGAAATGGTCCCAGGTCCGAGCTTCGCTTTAGGAATATGAAAAATCACTCGCACAGTGTACGGTGGGAAGGCTTTTTCCACCTGATAAAATAAAAATTCGTCAATCATTTGTTCCGGATCATATCAGTGATGTTGCTGAGGTAAAATCCCAAATGAAGCCCCTGTTCGTTGCATCGTCGTCATATTTTTCCACAGTTGCGCCTTAAAGGTATGCAATTGGTGGTACATAAATTCAGTTTGAATTTTTGAACCGTTGAATTAACGTTAGAAGTAAAAACGGTGGAATTTTAAAGGTTCTAACTATCTTAGATATACAGTATAATCGCGAGCGGACTGCGCTAGGTCCACCGAAAAAAGGAGTATGTTATACTTTTGTGAAATAATGTTCATGTTGTCCATCCTGTGAAATAAGACCAAAATCTTTTATTCAACAGCATCAAATTCTTACGGTGGTATTTAAACGCTATTGGTGAATTAAAAAAAAGGGTATTTATATCACCTATTGCATTGCTTTCAGGTACAACTGCTCACAAATGGTGTAGCCACGACAGTGATTTCGGCTGGGGGGGCTTTATTTGGGATTTTACCGATGCTAATATATGCCTATGTATCCTTTCTTTGGAAAGACATACCTTTGTGGGTTCACGTATCTCAAATGGGGCCACATCTGATCCGCTAGTATCAGATGCTGCCACTTCTGCTTCGCCAGAAGGTTTGAAATCCAACCATACGCTGCTATGGTATGACGTATAGCAGACGATGTCGACACCGGTGTCGTTCCACAATGCAAATACATTTACTTCCGTCATTAACGTTTCATCTGCAAAGAAAACAGCATTGTAAAACTAGCGCCACTTATCGAAACATTGAGAACTTACCGGTTACCCGCAAAACAAAGCGAAAATATTCTGTGATTCCATTCAGCGAGGAGCGTACAGTGTACCAACCGCTGTCGTTGTTTGTAACAGTAGCCCTCACTGATACAGCATTGTTATAGCCTTTAATAGATTGGCATAATTGGCAGGTTCGTTTATGCTTTTTGGGAATCAGTTTTTCTTGTGTAATCGTTACTTTCATGGTACTATGTCGTAAAATCGCGAATGAGAATTTAGCGTTTTCTTTCGTAACGATTTGTCCATGACGATCAGACGAGAAAACATACTGTATTAAATTCATTTCTGCGCAATTATTTGAGATCGTGCAGCATTTGTATTGTCCTGGCGGAATAGCATATTGAGTTGAAGATCTTAAAATTCCAGAATCGTTAGTCGATATGTTATTCCTCAGTTCATCCTAAAAAGAAATAAAAATAAAAAGATGTCACACAAAGATGTATAATGAATCAATTTTAATTCCATTTATGAAACGATGTCAAACCGAAAAAGGGGAACCATTAAAAAACCAATTCACAGGAGTATCGTCACCAACCGAGTCCGGAGTGACGCATTCAAGTTGAGTATCGTACATTCTATCTGCTTCAAAAAAACGAGGACCGTCTATTCGGATCGTTTGATTGTATGTTGCCGGAACAGTTGCTGTGGAGAAAAAGGGTAAGATATTAATTCGATCCATCCCAAGTCTCGATGCATTCCAGTCACATTTACCTTTGATTATCCACGTTTTAGATATTTCTCCTCGTCGTGACTTTGCGATGCATTCAATTTTTGTCTCGGCTTCCCCTGGCCAAAGGGACACATTGTACATGGCCATATTTTCTCCAAAAAATATCTCATTTTTGAACCAATAAATCTTTGGCGTAGGTCGTCCTACCGCATCACAGTGAAGTGTAGAATGTTTTCCATGCGACAACTCTATTTTCATGGTCGTATTTCCAGTGTCGAATGTTAAACTAGGCTCTTTTATGTCAACTCTGATCATAGCTTCTACGTTCAACCCATTTTTTAACGTCGCGCGACATTTCACTTGAGAGTCAGTAACATTAAATATCTCAACGAAGGCCGTTATGCTGTGGCGGTAAATGTTTCGAATTGAACCTTTTGTCGCATATTCGTAATCACCATTGCTAAATACCACCCTGAAGTCGACCAAATCATACCAGTCAATTGCACATTGCACAACTAATGTGTCGCCTCGAACAATTTCTTGTGGTGAAATTATGAAAAGCTTTATTTGCTGATTGCTATTCCGTGGATAAAGAATGGACTGAACACTGGTGTTTCCCATCTCGTTGAATGCTTTGCAAATTATGGTTGCATGGCTTAGAAATGGACCCGGAATGCGAATGGACGCATTCACTGCAACTGTGTCATTTGACTGGAGCTGAAATTCGCCATAATTTGATTGGTTATTTCTACATTCCATACAGGATACACATTTAACACTTTGAATGCCAACAATCCCAACAGTGGTTGACAAAAAACTCATATAGTATTGCACTTATGCTGTAGTAGGCTGTAGTAGTTGCTTATTCTGTTTGTAATTGGTTTAAAATCATGCTTTATCATTTCTTTTATAAACAAATTTCATCAAAAGTTATTGCACTAAGAACATGTTCTAAAAACACTTGGCAGTCAATGTGAGTAAGTAAAGTAAGAAAATCAAATACGTACATTTGTGAGCCGGTGAGGCTCAAAAGATTGATTGAAGCATGATTCCTTATATTTTTCCACACACGGGATCATTTGAATCTCGATGACGGGCGGTGGATATCCATTTCCATTACATGACACAATGGCGTTTTGTGCATTCCAAGGAGTTTTTATGTCATCCACTTTTAACACAGGTTTACCTGAAGGTAAGTAACGAAAAAAAAATTCGTCAATTTGCTACAACCGGTTTATTTTGTTTATGTTACCTTTTATAAGCATATTTAAACGGAAGATATTTGTTATTTGTTTGCGTGTAACAATCAACTTAAACCATCCACTTTCCGAAACATCCACGCGGTCTACGACAGCATACATTTCGGGGTATATGAAGATATTTGCACATTTGCTTTTGATGCGGAAGTGATCACAAAAAGCCGTATTGGGTTCCTTTATCATAACAGCGCTGGTGTTTAATGCTCTTTGACGTGCAGACAGTGACACGTTTCCATTTATGATTAATGTACCGGAAACATCACTATCGATGATTAAATGGCCGGCTTTACCTTCCAAAACCGTTAACAATAGTTCCGCACACAGCTCCTGTCCCAAACAACATTCGTACAAGCCCGACGATTCCACCGCCGCAGATTTGATAATCAACGTTGATTTATCTATTTCCCAAAAGAAGCGATCACTTGTAGTTTCCTGCAACAACTAATTCAACAGTTTCAATCACCATTAGTTAATCATAACTAAACCCATAGTGTGCGCACCTCATTGTGCTTCCAATATAATTCCGAAACGTTTTCCGGAGTGAAGGTGCAATTGATAACAACACGTTTTCCTGATTGAACAAACTGTGGGCCCTCTATTCGGATCATTTCTCTATTGCCTTTAAGTAAATAAATTATGCGTACAGCGTCGTAAGAGTTCTTCTAAATTCACACACAAACTTTCTACATAAAAAATAAGTTCACCCACCAGATGCTTGCACTGAAAAGCTATACGTCAATAAAATGAAGAATGTACCAAAAGGCATTTTGAAATATCTCAAACTCAAGAGCAAGTAGGATCTACAGAATCACTTCATACTTTCAATTTTATGTAGGTTCGAACTTTTCGTCCACCTCGCTCCACTCCGAACAAGCGACTACACTAAATTTGAAAGGTTGTGGTTATGTAGGAAGCTATTTGAACAATAGCTTTATCGAGTTGAACACTCATGAATCACGGCATAAAAAATATTTATAGAATGTTGTTTGTAAAGTTCTCTTCAGATTGGATTGCGTTGTTGTATGACTCACACAAAACTTTAGGAAAGTAGTAGTACACATAAAAATTAAACAAACCAAATAAAAGTAAACACCAACCACAAACAGTGGAGTAGTTCCTCTATGTCCATACCTCCCCCGAAGTCATCAGCATTGCATGAAAAAAAAAAAAAATTACCAACCTTCAATGCAGACCCATAGATAAGGTGTGATTAGATTTCATGTTGCCATTTTTATTTTTATTTTCGCCAACTTTCGTCTTTTATCGCTCGTTGCACCGAGCCTGAAGCAAAACACTAACGACTCTGTGATAAGGGGGTTGCACAATGGGGAAAAGGCGGACATAAGTCGATCTTTAGTATCATAATTTCAGTTACATTTCCTTGCAGTAGACTAGTTAACTAAGACCGATCCAAATTTTAAGCCTTCTAGGTTGAGTAGATTTTGAGAAATAATCTGTCAAAGTCAAAAAAGCGATAAAAAATGACCCTTGTAAGCGAACTTTTATTGATTGATGGATGGCTTTCGTTTGGATAGTATTCAAATGATAATACTAGTGTATTATACATCATTTGAAAGGTAATACATTCAGCTTTCATATGAAAAAATTAAAAATGCATATTTAGCATTTCTTACTTACTTTTGCAAGTGAAAACTATAAGGCATATTGAAAAAAATACACTCTTTAAACTTTGGTAATGCAGCAAAAAAATGTTTCGATGTGTTCTGCTCTAAAAAGTTTTGAATAATAAAATTTAACTTATTTTAAACTATTTTGCAAAGTTTCACTTGCGGCAAGTTGCCGGATCAACCCCAACTGTAATTTTGAAAAAATTACCTACTACAGTTCGTTCCCGGTCTCTATGAAAAACAAATTGAAAAATTATTGAAAACAAGCATGATTTAAACAGTTAAGTATTTTATCCTTCCATGAAAATACGCTTATCAGTTACTTAGTGTGTTTATACTCCTTTGGCCGAACAGTAACCTTGGTAGTAATCAAGATCAAAGAAATTGTTGATCTGTGCGGGCTTGACCGATCAGTCAACGACAATGTGACAGTCAAAGCCATCCCAGATGCAGTCTGGAGATTTAACCAACCAGCACTAACTACTAGCAACCGGTCAATTCTCGTTAAAGAGAAAACAGCTCACACCAAAGCACTCCAGTCTACCACTAAGATTGATCGTACTACTGTAATATGGATGAACTCTGAATTAAACATAACGATTTTTTTAAAGACAACAACCATAGTTCTGTTGATGATGAACAAAAACAGTATTGCTCACGGGTGGAAAAACTGTAACAATCAAGTTTAGTTTCATTTTGAGATTGATAGATCGAAGAATATTATCAGTGATCATGGAGCATCTAAGGTCAGATGAGTGATCTAGCTTAGCTTGAAACAGGATCTACCCCACAGCCTTCTTCATTATTGCACGGCATTTCCCCACTACAATGTTGGTTGTGGCTTCTTCAGTGGTTATTAAGTTATTTATATTTTATATATATTCCTTTGAAAAGGAAAGAGAAATGAGAAACGAACTGTTCCCCATGAGTACAGCACAGAGTATGAAGCGTAGAAAAAAATAATTCGTGAAAACCACTACGATGCATTCGGTGTGAGAGTTGATTAACCTCGAGTAGGATCTTCATGAACAAGCCCCGCAGGGATTGTTTGTCGTCGAATATTTTTCAACCCCGAACTTGCGAGTACTGATCTCAATGTAGATCAATATGTGATAGAAAGATTTAGGAATATATTGATAACCATAAGCTGCCAGAAACTTATAAGTGCTGAAAGATTAGACTCGCATAGCAAAGCTACTTATCGTTACTCTTTATCACTATATTGTTGGTTTAAAATTAAACGGCCTCAGAACATGAAATTTTGGTCACATGCTTGAGATATTATAATGCAGCCCCTTCTCTTGGGTTTTTATGAGAAGAAACATAAGAAGCGCGTTACAAATTTTTTAGGTCAAGATTGGACAGCACATGCACGAAAATCATCAAGGGCGAAACAACTTAGAAGATACGTTTGAGCGGTCAATACACAGTAGTGATTACTACGGTTTAATTAGACTAGAGACAGCACGGCAACAAAAAGTTTAGCTTTCCAGCCATCGTCACAGACTTTTTTAACATGGCAGACAATGAAAATGAAGATATGTTAATTGTTCGTGTATCAAATCATGTCGATCACATTGAAATGAGCTTGAATAACGATGTAAATTGAACTCATTAAATAAATGTGCTTTTTAATTTAGTTATACACATGAGTACTTTGATTTTATAAAGATTTGTAAAAATTACAGCTGATCATGCACATAAGAATCACAGATATTTTTGTAACAAAACCGTGTGTGCTGAGCATTGCATACCTTCAGGCGTTAAAATTATATAAAATCTCAAATAATTAATTATTCATAGTACTTAAAAGCATGTAGCATAGTTACAATGTTGCCTTTGAGTAAAACACGTTCATACAATATCAAAACATCGTAAAAAGTCTGCCGATTCTCTCTAAAACTAATAATGTCCGCTTGTTCCATACAAGTTCCCCATTGTGCGGTTGCTTGTTGAATTTTGCTTCGCTGCGAAATAATCAGTTTAGACGAAAATACATATTAGATTTATCCTAAATAACATATTTCACAACGTTCAGTCTTATAAAACCGTTCCACGACCCAGTTTTCGCCCAGTTCGACCTTCAGCCGTCCTTCGGTCGGTTTTGGGCCGACCCAAGGCCGAAGACCGAGGCGTCAGCTGATTGCCGCACTGGGTTGTTTCGTCCCAGCCGGTAAAACAAATTTCCACTTCCGCGCACGGGCAGATGTTTCCTGGCTGGCGTAAGGACGCCAAAAGGTCAAAACACGTGCGTGAATTTGGATACTCTTCCTTCGACGGCCAACTTCTATCGTGGGTTTAGTTGGTGGTCGCATTTCATTTACAACAGTTTGCTCTTCGGTGAACCGGAAGACGTAGCTTGGTCCAGGAGAGGAGTCCTTAGGAAACGAAATCCAACCCAACGTTTGCTCCAACCTAAACGAAGCCGGAACGAGGTAAGCACAAACATTACGAAATGGAGGAAAGTAAACGACATATCCCGGTCTGGGAAACCAACACCAAAGTGCAGCAAACTCACCCCTTACGCCGGGGGTTTTTAATTGTTTGCGTGTTCCGTGGGGCGCATTTTTGCGATACGTGCGATTTCGTCCCCACCGGCAACCCTAAGCTCGCCCCGTCGGAAGACCGAACTGATAATCTGCAAACACCTACGGGCTCCTCTCGAACCCTCGACGGTTTCGTTGCAGTATTCGATACGGTATCGCACTCGAGTTCGGTTGCGTTTCGCGGACGTCGCTAGAAAAAAACCTCGGTTATCTCCAGCCCGGCCTCGATTTGTGCCAAATTTTAAGCAGCCTATCTTAACAATCCGTTCCGTGCCGGTAAGTGATCGACGAGGTGTGTTCGTTTTTTTTCTCCATTTGCGTCCACGTGGTACGGTGCATTACTACATTTCTTTCATTTCCGAGCAGCCGAAGAAGTGCATATGGTTTACTCCCGGAGTCGATTAATGTCAAGTCCCCGGGAACATTTCTGCCCACATGAGTCAGAGTATATTTTTTGCGTACCATAACCTTGAGATTGTGTTACGTAATGCCTTCGAACCACAAGGGTTCAGTGTTAGCTTAATTCGTAAAGAAAATATTTGCAGCGGTACTCTGTGACGGACATTAAACGGCAAACATTTCCGATTGCTTGCAACCAAGTGCAACAAGTGGTTCTTTCAATTGACTCACCTGTTATTAAGGAGTGGAGCGTTTCTGAAGTGCGGTTTAACGGTGGTTTTTGGAGTGGACTTGACGATACTTTTCAAGTTGGACTATTCCAGATAGTTAACATTTATTTGAAGACATATTTTTTCCCACGAAACAACAAAATTACTGTTTGTGTTTGCTTTTCTAATCGCCTGTTTCTTTCAGCACATTCCATCATGTCTCTTCGTACGATCACTTCTCCAGTTTTCCGTCGCTTCCTGGAGGCAAACAACCGTAAGGTACGTTGACGATAAATCTTTTAAATGGTTCACAAGCCAAGCAGCTCTTTTATCTTTTTCCCTCTACATTTTAGCTGCTCCTGCGACGATCGGCCTCGACTCGCGATCCTTACTCGGATCCTCGCGGGTTCACCCTCACCGATATGAAGAAGAACCCCGCCGTAAGTTTTTGTTAGATCATTTTAACGCATTTTGCTTTTCGGATAAAACCGCGACGGCTCGGACACTTGGAGTAGATTAAGAGAGGGATTTTATTGTAATTTATTTTGTTCTTGCATATACCATGTGTGTAGCCTTAAGATTTAAAAGATAACGACCATCCTGATGGCCTTCGCTGCCTTAAAAACTATCGCGGTACGCCCGCCCTTTTGTCTACAGAAAAGTCGTCCAGTAGGTGACGTTCAGGATGAAGAACGAGAACGGGAAGAAGAAGCGCGAAAACTTGTCGATACAGAGGGCCGTCTCGCGGCCGTGACAGAACGTGTCGTACTTGGGCACCTCCGACGAGCGGTGGTCCTTGTTGTAGCCGTTCTTGTTGAAGTCGATCGCCTCCGAGAGGTCCTCGTCCGAGTAGCCCTTCATGGCTTTGGTGGCGACCGGGCCCATGTAGTTGTTCACCACCGCGAACTCCATCAGCGAGAGGAACACGAACACGGAGCAGGACGACATCCACACGTCGATCGCCTTCACGTACGAAACCGGCGGAAGTGACTGTTGCGATTGTGTGTTTTGTGTGGCTAAAATGGAACCCGAAAAATGTTGATTAGGAACAAAATGGGAACACCTTAATAGATGGATCGGACCTACCTAACGTGAGCAGCGAGGTAACGCCCAGTGTGACTCGCGCCGGAATGGCCTCGGGCTTGATCCAGAACGAGATCCAGGACATGACGACGATCAGTGCGGACGGGATGTACGTGTGGAAGAGATGGTAACCGAGTCGCCGCCGCAAGTTGAACACCACCGCAAGACAGGTGAAGTTCCCGGTCGAGTACTCGATCGTACAGTCCGTGGTGTAGTTGTTGCTAATGTCCAGCTGGGGAAGCTCTATTTCCGGGTTCACCACCAGCGGGTCGGTCATGTTCCAGATGAACACCAAATCCTGCACCGTGTGCGATACTGTGGTGGTTTCGGTGGAGAAATGAAGGGATCTGATATTAGAATTGTACAATTTTCATGAAGATGTTTATTCAGTATCAATAACAATTGTTAACGATGTTGTCGAGGTTCGATTGGTCGCTTGAGGTGTCTGTAAAGAAACGCTAGGAACAAAGTTGAAGAAACAAAAATTTTTAAGACCAAGGCAACGTTAATCATCGCCTTATATTTCATTTTTCTAGCATACTTACCACAAACCCAATTCATAACCAAGCGACATTCAACTCTATACAAAGCAACGAACCTTCTTCCATTTTTAATACAAGTGGAAATGAAGGTTTTTTTTCTCGAATGATATTTACTACGACCAGTCAAGGGAATGTTTTGTAAACCAACCTGATAACAATTTTTGTATTAATTCCATTGTTCTGAGACATAATGTGTACGCTAGACCACCCGTATTTATGATTGAAATGAACAAAAACTACTTGTACTAAATTTGTACTAAAATTAATAAAACTTCTAATTGATCGTAATCGATCGTTGTAAAGTGAAGGTAATGCAATGAAATAAATTTTCCACAAAACATAAAAATCATCCACACTAAACTACATCTACTGACACATTGCAATATTGAACGTGATAAATTTACGGAAAAGTAATGAAACAAAGCGAATATCTATCGATCTATTCGAATAATCATTCAATGGAGTGATAACATTCGTTCTGGCCAGTAAATGAATGAAAGTACTTTATACACCGATTGTTTCTTATGCTAGTAATACTTTATTTCAATTTATTGTGCCACGCTTCTCGGTATGGCGTGTTTTCCGCGATACAGCGGATGGTTTTGTTTTACAAACACTACTAACGTTCATGGGATAAAGATGGCTTACAACGCTACTGCTGGGCAAACTAAACGATCTACGCTAAACGAAAACTATAGGTACCAGAATGGTGAAATGGTAGTGGGATGTGTCTGTTTTGCAAATAACACTCAAAACTAAATTTACATTCGAACATTACTCTACTATTGGATGTATTATTTTTTTCTTTGCTTGCTCACTGATACGTAACTTGATGTATTTTTGCATTATCTTTTTAAATGAGCCTAGCTTACATCATTCTCCAGTGCTTATGTTCATTTGATAGCTTTCGAAAGCCACTTAACAGAATGCAGATAAAATGCAATGCAAAACTAGCGAAAAGGGATAAACAAACAGTAGAACACACTACGATGGCAAGTTGTAAGAAAATGGATAAGAAATCAGGTTGTGTAGAAAAAAAAATGCAAACGGCAAAACTAGGAAAAGGACACCCTACTTCGGGGCGTATAGTAGTGATAGGACAGCATAGCTACATAGGTTAAGTACGGTACAATGAACAGCTAGCGTATTGCCTACGACAAAAGAGTATTGCTTCAGCCAGAATAGGGCAGCTCACGTTTTAGAGTAAACTTCCGCATTTGTTTTTTTCTGTTTTATGCTAGAGGATAAAGCTTAAAGCTTCCGTAACCGTGAGCTGCTATCAAAAGAGATTATTGTACGTTTGGAGATATACTTGTGTTACCACACGGTATAACTATTGTATGTAGAGAATATATATTTATATCTTACTCGAGCCGATATCGTAGCAGAGCGAGTAGTAAATCCCAGCCCCATGGGGTTAAGCGCGGCTACCACTATTAAACACTAATGTAAAACAACTACTGCGTCTACGGTCCTATGGCTAAAAGAGTAAAAACTACCGCTACGAGGCTACGTGTTACAGACCATTGCATTCGCATTCTACAAAAAAGGTATTTTTGTGTATCGCTACCGTACAAAGAAGTTTACAGATTACATCAGATGTATTTATTGTTTGCTTACGTTTTTGATAAGTCTACTATCGATTAGTACAATCACACTCGTATTGCTACAGCTACTTAATGGTTTCGTAATGTGTTACCTTTCAAGTTTTGTGTTCTTGTTTTTTTTTGTTCTTGCAGCTTTTTGTAGTTTTTTTGTTCTGTTTACTATATTCTAATGCTCATATCCATGCATAGACGCTCATATACGCTCGCTACTACCCTGTTTAGTCGTTGCAGCAGGGTTGTTTGTTTTTATTTTGAGATAATGTTTATATGTACTTGGTTTTATCATAAAGTTCATATAGTTTTGTTTCATTTTTTTTATTGTTCTTTCAATTGGATAACTCGTTTCCCGCATAGCAAGATAGCTACAAATACTACTTTTGTTTCCAAATGTGTATATCTGTATTCAGATATCATATTAACGTGTACACTTCCGCCACTATCATTCACCACAATCTATAAAGCGATTGAGAATGAAACAAATCGTTCATCGTGCATCATGCGACGATTTTTGCCGAGTGGATCGAGAAATCAACCTAACGATTAAGAAACGAAATGCTTTAAAATTGGTGAAAATGAGTATGAGGTTGTTTCCTCATTAAAACGCGACCGTATTCAAATCGTATAAAAAATTACTCAAAATTAAACGTGACGTCCCACGATCAGGGGGTGGCCACTGCAAAGTGATATGCTTCTTATCTAGGTGGTCTCGACTATGATTCTAGTGATAATGTTCGATAAAAATATTGGTTCGAAAATGAGAACGTTCAATTTGACAACAAGCACGAAAAAAACGAGCCGTTACTCCACAATCGTATCGGTGCTGTTTGGTCAGCAAATTATTTACAGTACAAGAATACTACAAATTATAGTGAACGAGAAAAGCTAGTCTTATCTTAAGATTGTTACGGAAGTACAAAAAACAAATTAAAGTGAGTGTTAAACTTGACACTTGCTACAGTTTTACTTTGTGCCGCGTATATATGCAAACTACCAACAGTTGGAGAAGAAGAATCGCAACGAACGAAATCAAACAGATACTCAGTTACGCTAGTACAGTTTCTACAGATTTCAAATGATTTATTGTGTATATTACTTCAAGTGTACGTTTATAGGTTGTTGATTTTGTTTTGTTCTTTTTTTTTCATTTGCCATTTTAGCTCTTGCTTTTCTACTCCTGCACGAAACATTTCTCACTACTTGTGTTCCACAACTTGTGTCTACTACGCAACGCGATAAAACGAGCTTACTATATTGCTATTTATCAAATCGATCAGTATGATCAATGCTTATGGGCCAGACCAATTTGTCTGCTTGCAGGGAGGAGGAAAACGGAAGGGTTACGTTGGCGTGTGGGTTGGAAAATGTGAACATATTACATGAACGTTTCAATATACAGCAGTCGTGAAATCTAAGGTTCTAGCACTAGTGAAGATCAAAATTGTATCAATGATTAGAACGTGCCTTGCAGAGACTTTCTTTGCGAAATGATGAAATGATCGCTCGTATCGGTGCCACATAAAACGCTGCCACAGGTGAAGGTAAAAATACGGATGAAACTAGCCGAACGATACGCTACAGAGTAGCACAAACTAACACTCTAAGTACTTCGGTTAGATTACTACTTAAATAAGAAAAAAAATAAGTAAAATTCATGTGTTTACGAACTCCTTCTCACAAGACGTTCCAGCCGACGGCTGACTAAGTATCGAGGACAATTGCATTTCAAATATGTGTTTGAGCAAACCCTTTTCCATCGCGTGAACCGATGGATTCTACCATATTCTAGACGTGCTGAGCCTCAACTTTTGCGACATTCACAACGTACCTTGTATTTAGTACAACAACGAAAACTTTTCTACTAAAAGGTGAAAATGGGCTTAGAGAATGAGTGTGGTTGTTTTCTCATTGGCTCAAGTTTATGATAAAACAGTATTTATGTCACGCCAGCCACGTGGTCGGTAATACACGTGAATTACTTTTGCCCGAACGTTCTACAACCATCCATTCATCGCACAATTTAATGTTTGTGTACGTGTTTAAGTGTGTATATGTGTGATCATGTAAGTGCGCGTGGATGGTATCTAAGTAGGTGGCATATTGCGTACGGCTACATTATTCTTACGTACTACGATCATACTTCTACACAAAATTGTTCACTTTTTTAAAAAGATGGATTATTTAAGACTGCCTGGGAGTGTATTTGATGCGTATTGTGGGTGTTTGTGTAGCAACCTTGGGTTTCTCTGTCGCGGGATTATCGATTTTGATGCGGGTTGCTTGGATGATTCTTTGAAAAATATTTTACTGAACGTGCACGATTAGCCAACGAACACTACTTTTACATATCGAACGGGAAAACATAGCAAACAGTTGAAAAAAGATGTTGTATTAGTTTACGATAATGCAGGCTGTGCTTGACCATATGTGTTAAGCAGCTAACACGAAGACCAACCCCGTCGATCAAACAGAGATTATGGGCTTAACGATCGCCATTTTTAAACGAATCCTACAAGGACTCAGCACTCACATAGGCTCTGCTGGACCAGCCAACCAACAAGCCAATTCAAAGAAAAAAGGGATCTTTTGGAATAAAAATCCACCCCGTCCTACATCGAAACGAGTCCTTAACACCAACAAACCACATCGATCGAGCTACCAACTTGTACAGTATACTTCTACAAAAGCTGCCGCGTACGTTACGTTCCAATGCAAGGACATCGCTAGCGCTAGCGCGATGTGTTCACTTGGTTAGTGTGCTTGTGTGTGTATGTGGTTTGTGTGTAGGTGTTCATGTTTTACATACTGTTCATGTTGCTCGTATGTACAAGTGGGCCAACACGTACAAAGGACTATGTCTAAGACTCTACTACTCTACCATTACGTCAAAGTACGATCACTATAAAAGCACTGCCTAGCGTACATCTCAGTTTACCTCTGGTTGTATTTTGTTCATGTTTTACCTGTACTAAACAACGTCCAAGCGCAACGTCGAACGAGAAGTAGGAGTCCCAGCACATCCTAGAGTCAGGACGGGATTGCAATTGGGACTTCAAGGGGTTTCTTTAACCGTTCACGGGTTTCACATGTAGGTTTCGCTAGGGTTTTGTTTTGTTTCAGGTTTAGTTTTCTTCTTTTTTATTTCATCTATTACCAACTCCCGATAGCACACTCTACCGCGTTGCGTATCTGCGAGTGCGTTTAGGTGTTTGAGTGTTTGGTTCAAACTTTTCGTGGTGAACCTTATCGCTTACTTTTTCGATAGCTTGCTTTAGCGTATCCCGTATTTTCTTATCATTCCCTTTCATGATGGAATGATCGAACACATGACAAAGATGAAAACCGGTTGCTAGTTTTACTGTTGGAACAATGATCACATTACCGACAATCATGGTGGTAATAATTATGGGTAGAATAATAATATAATAATAATAATAATCAGAATAGTAATCATAAGGATAATAACTTCTATATTCCTTTAATCATAACTAACGTTATTGCTTTTCCGTTTTCTGTTGGTTTTTGTTGCTCCTACCTCAGTGTAGCAGACTTTTTTTGTTTTGTTTTTGTGTTTTGAGTGTGTGTGTGTTTTTTTTCTTAACCCATCTTCCAGCGCTGAAGGAAGATGGTTTATAAGTGTTTGTCTTTTTTCTTCATTTATTGGTATGTATAATATAATTATATCGCTTAAAATATACACTACTCTTAGCAACAGCACAGTAGCACCAGCAGAAATGTAGATTTTAGTTTTTTTTTCTTAGTTTTTCATATGTGTTTTTTGCTTCTTATCCATTCTGCTGTGCTTTCTCATTCATCCATTTGCAATCAGCTTATCGCTTTCTTAGAGCTTTATCTCAATACAAATTTTGTTTACCTTTTCTTCATTTCCACATTTTTATGTCTTTTTTTTCCTTTGATAAGATTTTGTTTTGCTTTTTTTACATATTGGGCTTATCCGGTTTAGCGGTTTGATCGCCGAAATCACAAAGCCCGAATTAATCAAATAAATTAGTATTGTCTGTTGAGTGGTTGTTTGCTCTGAAAGTTTTTGTGTGTTTTTGTCTGCCCGGTCCAACCCTACCCCCACAGCTGGGGTAGTGCTAACGAGATTCATACTTTCGGCCGTACATTCTCGTTTGGTATACTCCGGCTTGTGTGAATTACTTGCGTGACTTGCACTGGTAGCGCAAGGGATTGTTTTTAAAGAGACTTTTAAAAGGAAAACTAATTATTTCCCTCTTGTCCTTTGCATTTTTCGGAATACTTTTCCCATATCCTCCGAGCGTTCCCAGATCCGAAGTAGGTGGTTTTATATTTACTAAGAATGCTACCCTCACTTGGTTCGCAAAACATATTTGCGTGTGATATTGCTTTTGTAATTACATGTACATCGGAACCTCCCCATTAAGTGTATCCTTTTTTTTAACGATATTAGAGGGTACCTGGCCACGAGTACCACTTTTGCCAGCAAACGCCAGATGCTTAAGTATCTAGTTTAAAGTATAGCTTCATCGTTTTTTTGTTTTTTGTTTTTGAATCTGTGAATCATTTTCAGTTTTTTTGTTTTTTGTCAATTGTTGATTGCTTTTATGAATACATTCTTTTTCGTCATTCCGCCAATTTTCTTCTTTTACAATCCGTTTCCATTTTTTCCGCACTGATAACAGGTTCCACCTGTGAACCCATGATACACTTTAAATTTTGAGTAGTTTCATAAAATTCATTGATTAAAGTGTAAATCCTAAAAATATAAATACTAATGTGTATGTGTGTGTATATATATAATATATATATATTTGAAAGCGTCTTGTTGTCTTTTTTTAATATTATTTATCCTTAGATCTTTTCTTTGTTTTCATCCATGAGTCGTACCATACTACCAAGTAAACGAGCAAAATCGACCGACAACATTTGGCGAAGAAAACTGAATCTGTTTGCGACAAGACATTTTCTTCCTGCTGCCAGATCGGTTTCCTATTCCCATTGTTCCCCCGTTGCAGGAGGGACAGGGACCATCCTAAGAAAACTGTCGACCACTGATTTCTTTTCGAGTGTGTTTCCTTGAAACGACTTCCGCTCGCCTTCGCCATCCTTCGTACAGGGGGAATTTCAAAGCGAAGTGAATATAAAAAGCCAACAACTATTGGTCTTTGCGGTTGCATTTTGTTTGTCACAAGCGTAGCGTATGGGTATGGTAGAACCATTGTCGTGGTAGATCATCAGCTTTCCTTCGTTTCTACATGTTGCCTGATCTGATTTACTTTATTTTTCACTCCGAGTAGTTCCGAAAGGGCCACTCGTGTCCGTTTCTCAGCCACATTCAACCGTGTGGAACGTGAGTATGTGGTCCTTACATCTATCCAAACTGGAAAACAGTAACATTTACTACTAGTCACACTCCACTGAATCTTTCACAAGCTCAAACACATCGATTCGCATCAAACTTCACATCCTTCTGAAGCGCGATCCTCGCGTGTCTTTCTCGCGTCCCGTATTAACTATTACTTCTTACATACAGTTTTAAAAATGGATCAAAACCTAAGATTCACAATTCGATGGGATTATTTAGTGTCTGTGTGTTTGTGTGTATGTGTGATTTTATGTATTCCTTTTGTATGCACGTGACTAAGTCGTGTGTCACCCTTTCCCCATTTTGTCGTCCCCATTTTAAGATCGTCACACCTACTTCCAATCGGGGGTGTCCTATTTAGCGTCTTTGTTTGCTTTGTCTGCGCGAAATAAGTTTTCAGCGATCCATCCAGATTGCAGAAGCTTTCCGTCTTCCCGAAAAGGGGAAACCAATGCGTCCTCACGCCAAAACGATTCCGCCGAACACTTTTATTTTAATCTTGGTCCACTTGATTTTTCAGCATTTGCCATTTGTTAGCGAAGAAATGCCACAATCTTGACGAAGAAGGTGGTATCGAAGGTGTTTATGGGTTCTTGCATGTGTGTATTGTGTGTATACGTGTGTCTGTATGAAGATGAAGATCAAATGTCTCCCGTTACTTCACTAGCCTTGGTGTGGGGCGTCGGGTTGAGTTGCCCCTCCCAGTAGCTGAGCATTCGTGTGCGAATTCCGTTTGCTCCGAAAAGGATCCGGCTGCTTCGGTGAGTCCTTGGCCCGGGGCCACCGCAGCACGGTTGGATGAGGTAGGATGAGGAATTCCTTTCGAATTTCCTTCACTACGTTCGCTACCACTTTACTGCTAGATCGGATTTGTACCGCTTTTGCTAAACGCATTCCGCGTGGGAGCTTTGAAAATAAAGTCCCATTTCTCACGCGAACGCAATGTTAAGCGGAGGATACTAGAGGGCTTTCTGATGCGATCAGATCGAAGCGCCACTATTTCTACTAGCTCGTCCGGTTTTCCATTAGCTCGGTTGTTCTCACTCTCAAGATTGTTGGGCTTAGAGATATAAATTTGCAGCTCGTATTTTCTTTACACATCGGAGGATCTGTTCCTGTTTTTGAATCCTGGCATCGGTGTTTGTACGATCGTGCAGAAGCTCGCTCAACACAACTGCTATGCTCGCTATTTGTCTTCTCCTTTCCGTTGCTCGCAACACAAGCTTTTTTTTCTGCTGGGTTTCTTCCTTGCTCCTCCATTAACTTTGCAACAACCTATCTCCCCCCTCAGCGGCAAGTATGTGTTGTTTTCTCTAGTATAAATATATGTATATGGAAGAACATTGGTTTCCTTACTTAGCTTAGAATATTGATTACCATAACCGTGTGTGTATGTGTAACGCTAGTTTGGTTTTAATCGTTTTTCAAATTTCTTAAACCCTTCTCTTTTAAGACTTTTACTCTTAGCTTTCTATCTTTTTTTGTCTTACCACTTGCTCAATACGATATGTTTGTATTTTGTTTTCTACGCAAACCATCCGCTGAATACGTTTAACATTTCTGATTTAGTTAGTTATTTGCTTTTTTTTCTCTTGACCTTGTCCCGGAACCGACTGATCACAGTTTCCCGGTTGTGTTTTTAACCCTTTTATTTTATTTGTTTATTAGTTAAATTTATTGAGAATAACTGTCTGCTTTTTTTCCACGCAACAAATAGTTTACTACACGGAATGAAAGCTTACAAACGGTGGATGTATTGTCGAGTTAATATTGGGAGCAAGAATCGGGCGGGGAGCGCATCTACTGGAACGCTATAGTCATTCGCTAGTGTTGTTCTATATGGTTTACTGTTCAATATGCTACATAATTCCTCATATCTACAAACTCGCTTGGATCGTCCGCGAACAGAAAAGGAAAAGACATAAGGCGATAGAGAAAAATCGTTAGAGAAAGAGAAATAGAACGGTGTCAATAGAGGTGTTACTCTAGCTACGCATTATCCGGATCACTAAAGTAATTCGTACGCATACGATCACTAATTAGATTCGATGCTTGACATGTGTGAAGAGAGAAAATACGAGCTTACACAGAAACAAATTCATACTTAATATCATTGTAAAGAAACGACTCTACTGCAGAATGTGGTACGAAACGAGTATGTAAAGTTTGCTAAACTATATTGTACTTATTGGAGAGTAACATACAGCAAAAGTGATTTGACATGCTTGCAATTCTGATTCGACCCAGTCCCGGGAACTCACACGCACCGGAAGAATCGATCGGGATGCTTTGTTTTTGGGTGAAAGATCATTCACTAATCTGTGCTTAGTGATTCGATTTTAATTTCTTTTTTTTCAATATAATCTACTACTCTACCGTACTAAAAGTAAACAGTTTACTGCAAACTAAAAAATACTTTGGAAAAGATGGCGAATTTACAAACTTATATCTCTAAGCTTCCGTTTGGACAACTCGTATCGTATCCGAGACAAAATGGCGTGTGGAAGTACGATGAATCGAGCACAACGCAGGAAAAGAAAAATGGAGGAAAAAGACAAATTTAAATTCATCTAAAGCGCGATAAATTCGAACAAGCGTATTCGCTAACGAATGGAATAATGCTGAATGGTACCAAAACGAAAATAGCGTTCAGTTTTCCCAGAAGACAGAAGGCTTCCCAAACCAGGTACCAGTACATGCCAAGCGCATATCATTAACGTCTCCTAAGTTCTTGGCTTAAAGAACGGTATGGTTTTTTTTTTTTTATTTTCAAAGTCAAAACAGGTATTTCATTTGATTGATCGATACTTTCTCTGTGTCGCTTAGTGTTTTCATGGTACTCAAGAACGGTTTGATAATCATCAATCGTAGCGTTAGCCATTTGTAGAACCTCTGCAGCTTTTTCTTTACGAGCTGCGAAGGAATACACCTTCGGAGCACGAATCCGTCCCCGTTTAGGAAGGGGTCGCTAAAACAAATCACACGTGACTGACACATTTAGCGGCTGTGTCTAATTATAGTAGTGCAGCGTTCGCAGGCTGTTGAAGGGAAAGGAAAAACACAAAACGCACTGAACACGCTCGCGAACGATCGTTTGATTGATGGATCGCCGTTTTCCTCCACCCACCTGCAGTGTGTGAAGGAGGAAGGTTGTAATATTTGGCGCAACATCGGTTTAAGAGCCAACACAAACAACAACATAAAAATGAGGAAAAAGACACGCCATTGGATTTTCCCCCCGTCAGCCAGTCAAATGGACATGGGAAAAGGTTCAGTTTTCTTTTTGACAAATAAATTGACAGTCGATCGAACACGATGGCATGCGCGGGCGGGCTAACAATGTGAGCAAGTGTAACCGTGACTCAAAGACTTTGTTGTGAGTAGAGTTTTGCTTGCGGTGGAAGGATTAAATGACCAAACTAAGTAAAACGAATTTTAAAAATACTGAGCATCATCGAACCGATACGTTGTTTACGAGCATGATTTAATTATAATTTTATTGCTTAAAAACTATAGCGAAATTAAAAAACTTATCAAACGAATACTTAACCTAAGGACACATGAAAAAGAAAAATAATCCTAACTAAAACAGTCTCATGATATCTTATTCCAGTGATGAGTAATAGTGCCCTTATCGCTATTATCTCGTAGCCGTCCAAGCTTTTCCCGAGTCCTGGGCGATTTGTGAAGAATCGAATCAGTTTATCACAAAAATTCACTGTGTTTTTTTACGTTTTGTGGGAGACTTCCATGCGCGAGAAGTCCCCTGGCGCAATACTTCTCTATCAGAACCCACCCATTTATTGGGTTGGAGCTATCCCCTTCTAATGGCAAAATATGGATAGGAACTCGCGTGAAACCGTACCGTTCGCGATGGCGCACACGATGAGCTGATGGGGCGGGAGGAAGGCAATAGTTCGCCTTCTAATGGGGAAGGGTCAGGGGTGGCGCGGGTCGGTCTCAACAGTGACCCTCCGGATACAATCTAAAAACGACACGAACAGAACAGAGAAGAGAATGGAATGTAAAATAAAACAAAAGCGTTCGAAAGTAAAAGCATAAAGTAATGGAACAACTATAAACTTTATGTACATTAGTCAATAGCGCGGAAAGGTAGCTTTACACAAGATAACAAATAGAAGAAATGGTAAAACACGAACCGTTTCCTTCGAGTGCACATGCAATGACAATAAGCACTAATACACGAACTCAGGACAGTTCCTGCCAGGTTCCGTATCCAAGAACCGTTTCCGTTAGTAAAGTTGTGCACAAAGCTGTTCTAATAATGGTTAATCGATAAGCGAACCGTGCAACGTGGGACCTCGTGTCAGGGTTAATGGTTCCCACGTGGGCTTGGGCAGGGAACTAGGTCTTAAAAAGTGAAACTTTACCGACGCGAAAGAACCCGGGGGGAAAAGGGTTATTTCCCTCGACTAGACAATCAATACGTATCGAAAGTCGTTACCATTTCCTTTCGTTTTTTTTCAATCTATATAATCAATTTGTCTACGAAACAAACGGTGGTACATTACGGTGAGCTTAAAATAGATGGTACATTACTGAAATAGACAGACCGTTTCCGTTTGAAATGTGGACGAAACAAAAACAACAAGGTACGCATGTTACGCGGAAGTATATGGAAGGGAACCGCGGATAGGAAGAAGGAGTTCCATGTTCGAAGGGAGGACCGTCGACTACGCCCGGTGTCCACTTTCAGCCGGTGAGTTTAAATTATGCAAACTACAACCGATACCGTCCGCCCAGCAGCACGTGGGACCTGACGGCGCGGACAAGGACACGCAACGGTTGATGAGTACCTGCCTGCGCGTTCGCCACGGCCACATGCGGGAGCGAAACCGTTCATCCACGACCGTCCGGGCGAAATCTCCCATGCCATCTATAAATACAATAAATAGATGAATTATGAAGTCACCGAAGGCCCGGGGCCGTGTCAACCGGTTCAACGCCGAAACCCGATCGCGTCTGCCGGTGCAACCGCTTGCAACCCGGTCTTGCTCTGCAAATTCGATGGACCGGGGATCGCACGTCGTGACGACGGATGCGTTTAAAAATAGGCACACCTTGACAGGCGTGGCGTGGTCGCAATCACTTATGAATGGTTTAAATGTCAGTAATGAGTGTGGCCGTAGTTCGTTCGCCGGCTTCACGCACGCCTCCACGCTCCACGGTGGAAGGTGGCGGAACGGGATTCGACATGACGACCGAAACATTGGCCCCCGGACCAAGATCTCGCGTTTCTCCGTGCTCGGTTCGATTATGCAACTTCGAAGAATGACCCCCCGACGTGCACTTAGAGATTTTTTTTTGTTCTCCAATGCACCACAGAAAGAGATGTCAGGAAAAGCGACTGACATGCGAACACACTAAAATACTTAATAAATTATGCTACAATGTATGAGGTTTTAATTTTTAAACACAATTTAACCAATATGGAACCTGTACAAGCAAGAAAAGATGACATAAATATTCCATCTTCACAGTGATCACAGTGCTACAGATGCATTCCCTCATTCCCAATCGCTATTAAAAGAGAAGAAAATATATTTAAATATATATACACATACAACCAGAAAGTGTCGAAGCGGATGAAACACAAATGTAATTAATAGTAAATCGATACGAAACGAAACACGTGTAACAAAATAATAGAAAAAAAAACATAAATGAAACAACAGTACAGTAAAGCATCGGGGGGTTAAGGGGTTTAAAAATAGTAATATTTATTAGTTGCCATTCGTGCTTACAACGAAAAACTAAAACTGTATATCGAGAGTCATAAGTACAAACGGCTATCGCGGTCGTCGCCGGAAGATGCGGGTTGTGTTTCCCTGGGCGCCATATTCCAGAGAAACATGCGCAACAACATAAACACAACCTGCACCGCGGAGCGACCCAATACTAGACACTAAAGCGCATTACTGTTATAAACCATTACTAATAAATAGTAGATGAATTGTAGGGGGGCAAATGTGTAGTTAAGATAAAATGAACGTACACGAACTAAACCATGGAAAGTAATAATACTAACAAATGGAACTTGGAAAGTTCATTCACGATACACCTTAAAAGCTAGAAGTATACCAAATGCTGCCTAAGTGTTTGGATGATAAGGTACAAATAATTGTGTTTTTTTGTTTGTTTGTAGAATGTTGGAAAAAATACATAAACATAGTGTAGAGTACTCTGGGTTTGATGAAAGTCACACAAAACGTGGATTAGATCTTGAACCATTGGAAAACAAACATCTCTGCCATTTGTTTGTTGCATATAAGTACACATCAATCCATACACCTAAATAAGATATGCAGAATAAACTAAAGATAATTATAATTAATTTACGCGTAAGTATATTTCTTCGAACAAATTTGTTTCCATAATCCTCATCAAATAGTTGTCTCTCTTGTTAAGCACTAAAGAGGATAATTCAAATCTAGCGCTAAATCTGCTGCATCTATTTGTAAATTATATTTTTCGATACCCGTTAGTGGGACCGATATGAACATATTTCTAAAAATTTACAAGCAAATATCGGAACACATTAATGCATGGGACATTTTCAAGCATCTCGTCCGATTATATTTATAATAAAAAGTTTAACGTATTTAAAGGAATGCGTTTGTGTTAAACTAACATGACAAAAATAAAGCTGTCATTATTTCCTGTAATCCAGGTATTTATAAGAATCTTTTACTTTCCTTTCACGAATTCAGAGGATTACTTATTTGTATTGAACATGATTTCACACAAATATTCGCGAACGATGTGTGGTTGGAAAAGCGTCTAATGTTCGCTAGCGTTAACACTGTAAAACCAGTCCGTGGGTGTACCTTGTGTACAACTAATGATTAAACAATTTAAAAAAGCACATCCTATGTAGCCTCAGGGCTATGCCGATGTCCTACGTATCGGTGTTCGGTTCATAGTGACGGCCAAACGAGATCGATGCGTGCTTCCCGTACGCTTCTTCCCGTTCGAATTAGTATTTTAAAATGGAATAATAATACAAATGTTTACTTCTATCTGCGACAACCGCTTTAGGGGCCAGCGTATTTTTCGTGCAAAACGAAAACACAAATGGAATCAAGCAAAAGTTATATCTTAGTACTAAAAAAAAATAAAGACAACCAGTGGGTTAGACGTAAAATATTACTAAGAACAAGATAATGGAGATTAGACAACGAAACGAAGAGAGACAGAAAGCAACAAACGTCTAATGTAATTCTGCACACACGGTGGCACGGTGGTTTGATGGTTTAATGAAACATGTACAAACGCGGGATAGCAGTCAGCTCAGTTGGGTTGCAATTGTTGTTAGTTGGAAAGCTTTAAAACACGAGTTGCTTAACTAAGATAAACGGGGGAAGAATCAACATTTATTGCAGAGAGCATAAAACGCTCCACCGAGTCCTGTTGTTTGCTATTGGGTGTTGTGTGTGTGTGTGTGTTTTTGTTTCTGGTGTAGTGTGTGTCAGAGTAGCTTTATTTTATACATTCACATATAAACTACTTGTGTTTGCTTGTTTAGTTCAATATGAGTATGCTGGTTTTGTTTTGTTGGTTTGAAGCTTTTCCCATTGCTCATTCAAATCTTCTGGTTATCTTCTTTTGTTTTCCTTTCCACCTCTGGCACTTGAAATGTCCTTCCCCCTAAGACCTTACAACTTGACGCTTTCGAATCTCTTGTGGTCGCGAATGGAAGTTGTGGATCTAATGTGAATGCTCACGTAAGGACTGGAAGTTGATGATAATGACTTTAAGCCGAAAGTTTTCGGCAAGAAAACACACGCACACACACATTCGTTTGTTTTTTCCTTCTGATGCCTTCCTCTATTGCTGGTAGCAGTGTGGAGCGATAGCTAACTGGTAATTGGTAGTAATATTAATGTTTGCTTGTAGTATATGCACTGTTTAGTTCATTCCTTTATTATCCTGTTCCTAATGCTGTGTGTGTGTTTCACCACGGGAGAAACACGACGATTGGCGGCTGACGAAATCGGTTGCTTAATGTTTCATTTCATTATATTTCATACGCTTTTATATAAGTGTTACAATATTATGATGATCATTCTCGTCTACTCGTCCTCATCGTGATATCAATTTTACACAAGTTTGGTTTGAGGGGAAATCACTCTTGTAGCATTCCAACCTAGTGGGTTTCTCTTATGCTTCGCTTTTTCTTATTTTTGCTGATTATGTTTATCCGTATAGCGCGTTTTCTACTACGTTTTTCTTCTTCTTCCTCCGCCCCCTCTTTACACGCTACTCTTAGTGATAGTGTTGTAAAGGGTATCAGTAATAATGGGTGGGTAGGGTTTTAATGGGTGATCGTTAGGGAGGCAGGTGTGGAGAGAGAGAGACAGAACGAGATAGAGAGTGAAAAGGAGACGAAATTTATACATACATTCCCATGCCGTACAGTGAGCCCCAGTCGACGCCCTGGAAGCTCGACATGTCGACATTGGCCAGGCTGTAGCCCTGGTAGGGATTGCCGAGTCCGGCGGCGGCCATCTGGGCGGCGGCATGAGCCTGCTGGCTCTGCTGGGGAGCCGCCTGTGTGCCCACGGTACCGCCGGCGACCGAGGTCGGATGCGGGACCTGCTGCTGTTGCGCCTGGGCGGCCTGGTTGGCGGCAACGCCCGACATCGGGTTGACGGCAGCGTTCGCGGCGGCAGCCGATGGAATGGGATATGGCGAGTATCTGCAAGCGGGGAGAAAGTGAACCAAAACGAAAAGAAACGCGTTAGTCCTCAAAGCGAAGAGAAGATTTGAGATGGCGCACCAGCGGGAGGGAGTCGCCTAAACTTACCTAAAGCTATGCAGCGTTGGTGGATATGTAGTAAAGACTTTACCGAAACCATTTTGTACTTGCATTGCGGCGGCGGCGGCAGCAGCCTGGGCCGCTTGGGCCGCCTGAGCCTGTACCATCAGTGGGTTGGTGGCGGCCAGTGGATTCACCAGGCCCGGATTGCCACCCTGCGCGGCACCGACCAAGCGAGCGGCGGCGGCCGATGTGGGAGCGGCGGCCGTCATCGGTACCCCGAGGTTGCCCAGTATGAGCCGCTTCTGCAGCAGCTGGGTGGCGGTCGGTGTGACCGCCTCTTTCGGCTGGGCCTTCTTGCACTCTACCTTCTTGTTCTTGATCGTGTGGAAGTGGATCTCGCACACCCGATCGACGACGTCCTCGTTCTCGAACGTGACGAAGCCGAAACCACGGTGGCGCTTCGTCTGCTGATCCATCAGCATCACCGTCTCCTCCACCTTCCCGAACTGGCTGAAGTACGCCTTCACCTCGTCGGCGGACGTGTCCTGGCTGACGCCGCCCACGAAGATCTTCTTCGTCTTGTTCGACTGCGTCTTCGGGCGGTTCTTGGGTGTGGCGTGCTTCGGATCGATCTTCTTACCGTCCAGCGTGTGGATCGGCACCTGCAGCACCTTGTCGACGCTGTTCGGCTCCTGGAATGTGATGAAACCAAAGCCTCTGCTTCGCTGTGGAATGGAATTGGAACGCACACCAGAGCAAGCAATTAGTACAACACACACTCTTTGTAAGGAAAAACCTTTTAAGACCTACCTGTGTAACTGGATCCTTCATGATGAGTACGTCTGTAACGGTGCCAAACATGCCAAAGTACTCGCTCAGCTTCTCGGACGATGTCTGCCAGCTGAGACCGCCGACAAACAGCTTGCCCGGGGCCGGATCGCTACCGTTGTTCGGTGTCGAGCGTCCCGAGGAGCTGCCATTGCTCGAGTTGCCTCCCTTCGGGCAACCATTGCTAGCGACGCCATTCAGCTGCTGTTGTTGTTGCTGCTGCTGCTGTTGCTGTTGTTGAACAACCACTTGCTGCTGTTGTTGCTGTTGCTGCTGCTGTTGTTGGACCACGACTTGCTGCTGTTGCTGTTGAACCACAACCTGCTGCTGTTGCTGCTGCTGCTGCTGAACAACTTGCTGCTGTTGCTGCTGCTGGATCTGTTGCTGCTGAGCGCGGTTTGCCTGTGGCTGTTGCTGGGGCGAGAGCACTTGCTGCTGTGCGACTTGCGACTGTTCACTGTAGAAGGAACGGATAGGAGTCGAAGAGCACACCATTCTATTAGCGACGCAACAGTAATACTCCGATTGGAGTGCGAGATCGGAAAAGTAGCGCTTTTCCGGGAAGCAACCGAGACAGTCTACTAGGTTTCGCGGCAGCATCTTTCGCTTTGACGCAATCCGTCTAACCTTGGTTGCTTAGATGACTTCGATTGATGAAAACAGAAAAGCATCATCAAAACGAGGCGAGCAAAAGGATAAAAAATGCATCCATCTCGTCTCACGCGGGGGTAATGAAATGAACTCAAATGCAATGCCAGAACCGATCCACCACGACCTCCAATGTCAGGTTGCATCGTCGTTAGAAACTGGGTTAAGTTCAACTAAAAATAGCGCCCTCCCACGGAGGAGGACGAGGCAATAAATGTACAACACCCTGAACATGTTCGCTCGTGCGGTCAATATGCAGAAAACTTACCTCTTAATCTGTGCCTGTTGGCTCGCTGCGACGGCGGCGGCCTGCGTCGCCAGTAGTGTGGGTTTGATTGGCACCAGGGCGGTATGTAGCTCGTGGGTATCCAGCAGTCCGTTCGGGTCAAGTGTTCCGGCGCTGTGCGTAAACGAAAGCAAACGAAAACAAAATGCAACCATTAACGATCGTGTCTAAATTGGACGCAAGTGCACAACCTTAGTGCGTTATAGGGGAAGGCAAACACATTTATTCATGTTCGTATCGTTTCTCTTCAACAGGTTCTACCGCTGGTCATCATCATGACGGTAGCCGTTGTGGGCTGCTCCAGTTTCATGATCTACTGCGGCCGTACCCGAACCGACGTGAGGTGAGCGAGGGGGTCTTTCGAGTTTCGATTTGATTTATTTTTATCCTTCTAAATAAAACATTCCTTTCTTTTCCCACCCACCGCCAAACAGCCTGAACAAAAAGGTCTTCGAGCATGACACGATGGACGTTATGAACCCGAAGCAGAGAAAGGTAGGTGGAAAATCACCCCACGTTAATTGATCAAATCATCTAAAGTATCTTTGTTTTATCTCGCTACAAATCTATATACTAATTTGTGGAGGGTCTTTGCTGGGAAAACATGGGTGACCCATCAATCGGGGTATCTCAATCAGCAAAGAGGGTTAAAAATTATCCTTAATTATCACCATCGGTCCTGGTGTGGGTCGGGTCTCCGACACGTGTTAGTTTATGTTGACCATCGATATACCGAAGCCAAGGGTCATGGAGGTTTAATGAACCCCCTGTGCGTTCCGAAGGAAATCGCTACCCACAGGTGGAATAATGGGTTTCGTCCTGGAGGACGTCATTTGTTTGCTTCAAAAGTGAAAACATACCCCTCTCCCTCTCATACGGAAACCGGGAATGTGTGTGTGTGTGTGCACCGGCCGGAAAAGGATTAATAGCTTGCGTGTCACGTAACAAGCTTTCTCAAATAACAGGTCTCACCGAACCGAACGCACCCCGGACTCTTCCGGTGGCAGAAAAACAGGGTTGTATTTTGTACCCTTGCCGCCCGAACGAAAAAGGGATGGAAACGGGCAAAATTGAGGTCAAACGGGACGCCATTTGTCGACATGTCTCGACATCCGGGTGAGCTCATGGTTGAGAGAAAAAGCCAGGTCCAGGTTGGAAAACGGTCACATGACAGGTGTGAACGAATTTTCAACCCGAAACGAGCCTGAACCAAACCCATTTTCTCACCACCCGGCTCTCGGGTGGTTCCGTGTTCGTCTTTCGTGGCCGAAAGGTTACCTACACAGTGACCGACTCAAGCGGCCCAAGAAAACAACAGGTTACAGACACATTGCTCGAGGAAGGATAATCCATTTTTCCGTCCGTGGTATAATTTTCCCTTCCTTTTTTCTTCATTTTTGGTGAACATTACATTTCCAATCCATAGTTTTTCCACCTGAGCTTCAGCTCCAATCCCAGACCATTTCCACCCCCCCTAATACAATGCTTTCCATCGCAACAAAACTCGTGCCACAAACCAACGTCCAAACTAGGGCATTGAACTCCCTGTGCGGGTTTTGTGTGTGTTTGTATGTATTTGTACACACCTTTGATGCATGTATTCGTAGGCAAGCTTGGGAAGGTCTTTAACGACAAAAGGAAAAACCAAATACACACGCACACACACACACACACATTGACAGGAAGCAAGCCCGACCTAGAATCCGAGACTCACACCTAATCCACCTGACGTCGGAAAATGCCTCTAGAGGAGGACACGGGGGAGTTCGGGACAAAGATTAATGGGGGAACAAAAATCTGCTTGACAAATTGAATAAGAATTGAAATTTGTTAAATTCTATTCGTCGATTTTCGTAAGAGTTAGAACATTCTGGTTTAGATCAAAAATAGAAGGAATCTCCAAATTCATATGAAATTTAAAATTAAGGACAATTCTGACGCAACAACTATCATAAGACCACCGGCAGATTAATTCCACTATTCACCGGTATTCCAACTTCTTTCTCTCGCTTCTGAACTAAAAAGGGATATTTTCATCCCCAACGAAATGGGTTTTCGAGGGATGTTTCTCCTACTTTTTGTTGGTGGTGGCTATATCCGCTCATCGCGTGCACGCATACAGACACAGCGCAGGGCACATTTAAGGGCTGGTTTGAAGAGCAAGGGTCCGATGTTCAGTTTGTTCCCCCTTAGTCCTTACGCCGGGGTCGTGTCTACAATCTGAATTCCTATCTTTCGGGAGATCCTGCGCGTGACAATGGACACACCGAACCGGCAGCTCAACACAATCCTTGCCTCGCTGGAACTGGCTGTGATGATGGTGGTATTGATTTTCGTCCTTCCTGAATGTGCGTTTGTATGGGGACGCTCCTCATGACGCATGTGTTGGTAGGGGTTTGGGAGATTACTGCTCGGTTTCGGTTATAGGTAGAACACGAAAGGTGCGGGACCGAAAGTCTGCCAATTTTGGGAGGACAAGCAAAAGAGGCGTATAAAATAGGGTGACCAACATCGTTGACAAGGATTTGACGTCATCGACGTGCAGGGGGAGTGCTCCAGAGCGAACACCAACACCACAAGGGAAGGGTCTCCCGGTTTGGATGGTGAGAGCTCCAGCTATTGGGAGTTCGAGGCGATGCGCATGTCCAGAGACCAGTCGACCACCATCGAGACATGGGATATAACTTGATCAAACGCATAACACTCCTTTCGGGTTGAAACTTCTTCGATACATAGAACAAAAAGTGAAGGAAGTTCTCGTAGAGTTCTCTACCGTATCTAAAAAATAACATTTTCGTCCAGCTTTCTTCGGGTTTCCCGGAGATTTTGCGTACAGTCTCTCCTAGAATGTTGCGATCTGAGGTGGTATTGGTGCCCTAATGTAAAACCTACAAAAAGGCTTTCCAGTCAAGAGTATTTCTGGAATATTTTTCGAAGAGCATGTTGATATGTAGTTCTTCTTGTGCGAAATGATCCTGATACGAAAACTGGCACATTCGACTTCAATTCGCTTCCCGGGTACGCGAAGGGTGGTTTTCTTCACCTACACAAACGCACACACACCCGCGAGTCCTCCCGCAAGGAGGAAAATTGTGCACCGAGGGTGGAGGAAAACTGGCCGAATAATCGTCGGGTTTCGCCAGTTCCCGAGTCCGCGCGTGCGTGCATCGCATGTGTGTGTATGTCTGGGTGCGTGTGTCCTAGTGAGCCTATATGCTCTGCTCTGGGCGCCCGTGGCCGTGCCCGTGTGTCTGGTGTTGTCATGACACCACCGAGGAACCGGAGCCGGATAAAGGGACCACCTTCCCTTTAGTCGTTAAGGTTGGCTCGAGCAGTGCATACGTGTGCGCGCGATATACTCGTCGAAGTGACTAGAAAAGGTCCTTCTTGTGGTCCTTTTTTTCTTCATTACTATTTGACACTTCGGGATCAAACAGAGGAAAGCGAAGGAATTAGTAACAATGACGACTTAATCGATCAATTGTTCAAAAGAATTGTGTTCAAATCGTCAAAAACCATTGTGGTTCCCTGAAGTCCTGGTTTAATGGCCAACGAAAGGAAGCTGCCGTTCGGAGGAGAATAAAAAAGAGCGAGAGAATGCGGGAACAAGAGAGCGTGAAAGATTAGCTGGAAGAAGATACTGAGTGTGGACAGAACGAGATAGATTGCAAAATTTCGCGATAAATTTTCCACTTCATCGGGACACCTTGCGATGGTCCAGAATTCTTCCAAGTATTCTCCTTCATAGGGCGAGCCCAATCTTGTGTACCGAACATCTCTTTCTCTCTCTCTCTCTCTCTCTCTCTCTTCTTCTTCTACTAACTACTACTCTCTCTCTC
>KE524842.1:938893-962518 GCA_000441895.2 Anopheles sinensis | reverse complement strand
CTCTCTCTCTCTCTCTCTCTCTCTTTCTCGTTTTCCTACAAAATCCTCTCTCTCTCTCTTTCTCTCCTGGATGCGTTTCCTTTCCGATTTCGATTCCGGCCCGTCGCCGTGCCCTCCAAGGCATGGCGGCAAGCGAGTACCAACACCAGTACCATGTTGGGATGGTGCGCGCGTTTCGTCGTTTCACCGGAACGGCACAATAATGCAAGAGTCCTTTCGATGGCCGAGCAAAACGCAGTTCTCCTCTCGCCAAAAAAGGCCGCAGCCGAAAAAAGGATCAAGTGTGCCGGTGAAACGTTACCGAACCTTTCGGACGGTTTCCACTCGGAAAAACGGTTCGCTCGATCGGTTCGCTAAAGTGTGGAGTGCGAAAAACGCCAGCTAAAAGGTACTTTTCCTCACAAAACGAAAAATCGCACAACGCACGATGGCGTTCACGATGGATTTATTGGTGCAGAGCAAAAACGGAACAACTGTGAAGGTGGTTCCTCAGCCACGAGTGTCCTCTAGAGAGAACGAAAAGGGGGTCACCATTAAAAAAGCCTGTGTTCTACCTACAACTCCTTTCTGCGAGCACATACAAGCGGATATTAGCCACCAAGTACCGGACCTAGCTGTCGATGATATTGTCCTGTCACAGCAGTACTATTTGCCTAGTTTACTGTTGTTTCGGGACATTTCCACCGACGCTAGGGGTTTCATCTCATGTCCATACGGCGGGCTGACTTTAGTGGATTTTACATACAGTTTTTCAGAACTTAGTGATCGTCCAAAGCTGGGACTTAGAGGATTAGATCTCCCAGTGCAAAATGGCCGGACTTTGGAGGGGTGTGTTCTGCTAACATGTTGGCCTTCGCTTCAACTCGCATGGCTGTGGAATTGGACGATTTGTGTCAGACACGCGAGCTACAATGTAACCGCCAACCGATGGAAGGACTAATCCCAAACGAACTTGTGGTGTACGAACGTCTACTAATTGGATCGACGAACAAGCCCCGTTGGATATGTTAAAGACCTGGGAAGAGATTATAGGCCGTCCCTCAGAAAGCGCCGGGATCGAATGGCGACTAAAAAACCAAGCTACACACCTTCAGACCAACCCCATTATGATTCAAGATGGCGGCACACGAAGCATATCATACATTTGCGTCGCGAGAAGATTGGTTTTCACTATTCGCCTCCAATGTCCTCTCAGCGTTCGGTGACAAAATCCAGGGCACATTGTATATCCCTACCCTTCTATAAACGCATCGATTCTAGAGGAGCAATGGTGAACAAAAAAAAAACGAGAAGCACGCCTGGTCAACGACACAATTGCTTGGTTTCTGGGTGGGCAGAGCGCGACACAGTGCGACGACTCTCGAGCCGAATGGAGCCGCCAACCCTATAGAGTATCGATTTTTTCTGCGGCCCGGATCCGGAACGCCATCAGCCACGAGCTGGTGGGTCTGTTTCCGCAAATTCTGGCGTGATGGCGGCGTTCTCCGTGCGGATATGGGGTTGTTCTGATGCTCTATAGCGTTGGAATGACATTCTAATGAGACTACCATTGTGTCAACGTACACTCAAAAGGACGATGAAACAGAACCTCCAACATTTATTCTCGGAAGGGACATAACGATTCTTTTTGGTTGGGTTTTTGTTTTAAACAGACTTCAGAGGAAATTCTTATACCACTGTTCTCACAAAGAGCGTGCGTAAAACGAGCAGCAGCAGCGGCAGAGAGAGCAAGAGAGAGATGAAGTGGAAGAGAAAAGGGACAACCGACTGAATGGGAGGACATTATCGATTTCCACGCGAGTCACGCGGTGCCGCGTTGGTCCCTGTTTTCCGATTTTCCCGGCCAGCAGCGAACGTTACCCTGCCCAAGCCTCCGGGCCCGAAGGCACGTTGTTATAGCCCCGGGAGCACTCGGGTAAAACTTAATTTAAATACGCTCGCGGCGCGTGCAGAAAATGGAAAATCCCACGGGGCGTGCAAGGCGAGTTCCTTCAATTAGAACCGAACCCCGCGCTTGAATCACGTGATGGGAAAAGTATACATCCTTTCTTGTTTAAGGATCATTACAAGGGTACATTGATCGGAGCTAGCAAGTGTTTTACGGCTCTTTTATTGTACTTTTGTATTTGTTACAGTTTATCTTCCCCTTCATTTTTGTTGTATCACAATCACGTTGTGCTTCGCAGAGGAAAATGCTGAGGGAAGCATGAATGGCAGGGATGCTGAAGAAAAACAAGCTTCCCTATTCCCAGGAATTTTATCAATCACCCTCGACCAAACCCATCGGGCTAACCAATACATGCAGTATAAAACCGACGTCCGGCTGTGGACAAACAAAAAACCGCCTTCAATCAGACCGACCCATGCGCGTGGCCCTTTAATTGAATATTAAAGATAAAGTATACGCACACGTACGCAAAAGTACGCGAAGTTGTGCACGACACCATACAAACACCACGACTCACGGAGACGGACACATCAAAGGAACTTCCAATGCGCACACAAACAAAATTACGCGAACGGGCGCGCACAGCAACTCCCTTCTTTTGCGAAAAAGGATGATACACTTTCACCTCATTCTCCGAATCGCGACTCTTCCCCTCTCTATCTCTCGCCCTTCTGAGGGGTTGGTTACGCACGCGATACTGTTGTTTCGATGCTCAATCGTCCAATGCCAATGTATGCTCCGAACGCCCAATGAAAAGGGAAAGCAAGCCTATCGTCGATCTAGGAGCATAACGAGGGTGACCTTTTTCCCCCGGCTCGACGTCATCATTCATCGCCGTGCGAATCCATTGCGGATATTCGAGTTAAAATGATCCCGGAAATCGGTGGATTGTTCATCGGGAAAATGTGGCGACATCGGTTTGACTTTAAATTACAACCATATCTTAATAGACCGTTGACATGACTCCTGTTTTCCGTTCCATTTTAATACTGGGAAAATAAAAATAAGACTGACGCACGACAAACGGGGGAGGAGGACACTTTGTTTTGTAGGGCAAATATAAATAAGAGGTAAAAATAACACCCACTCGGGAAAAACTTTCAAACCGACAGCTTTGCCATGCTGGTGGTATGAGAGAAGAAGGACGACCATGCGCAGCATTTCCTTGGCCGGGCAGTTTCACGGACCAAAGGGAAAATGGAAAGCGTCATCGACCTCTATAAAATAAGTTTCGCTCGAGTCTCCTTTAGCCGATGCTGGTTTGTGTCCAGAATAAGGATATTCAAACATGAAATATCCTTGAGCTTGATTCTAGTACCTCGGGTGTCCGGTAGATGGCGAACACTGTGCAGCTTTGTGAGCTTTCGATGGGTAACGCTTGATGGCGCTGTTCGAGATATCCTTTTCCAAACACTTGCCGTTAGCCAGGACATTTTCCGGTGTGCTTTTCACATCCTATCTCTCTCTCTCTTTCGCTCTCATGCACTCGACCCGACCCGACCCGAGAGAACCTATCGCACGGTGTAGCCTGCAGCGAAAATCTTTGCGCCTCGCTGGGCAGGTCGACCCTCTTGCGTAACAGCTCGTAGCATAAAAACCGTGCCCGGCGAAAGCAAGCAACGCAAGCGAGCGGGCAAATTGAATATCAAGAACGACGACAGCAGAACGCCGCCGTTTGTCAAACACCGAGGTGATACCACACTTGATGTCGAAGGATACAAAGTTTATGGATAGTATCATTTCCTCCCCTCACCCAAACGAAAACCCCGCGCCCGAGCAACGGACCAAACAAACAAACGAATAAATCAAACTATTCGGAACGTAACACATTCTGTTTGATCAATACAAGATTCGGCAATAAAGCGATGGAGAGAGGGCAAAAAAAGCAGTTGATGGTTGATGATATATGGGATGTGGAAATTTTCGGCAAAAAGAGAAAAAATTACGTAGAACATGCGAGAAAAAACCCGTATCGTTTCTGTTTAGGTTAATTGTTCGAAGGTTTCAATTGTTTCACATTGACATGAGATTGTTTTCCTCGTTTCCTTTTTTCTCACCTTTTTTTGTTTTTGTTCAAAGCAATCATGTTACCCTTGTCCGAAATGTTGATGGGAAGGGTGGCTCTGCCTCGTGGGCAAACTTTGCGTCCTTCCCGAAACCCAATGACACAAATAATCCATTCGATTCTTCACCACCTTCGCCGCGTCGTCCCCTACTTCTGCTTGTTCAACGAGAGTTTGGGATCCACTTTTCCGCTTTTCCGCTACCCGGAGGCAAGGCATGGCAAGCGCAAAAAGAAAAGTCGACCCCACGACCCATGTACTAGTCGGCAGCGGCAGGCGCTGAACTTTGATGAACATTTATTGTACACTCTTCCCTGGCTTTTACACCACTTTTCACCAAACGCCACTGCCTGTTTTCCAGAAGTGATGCAGAAAAAAGAGGGTGTTAAGCAAAACATAATTTTTCCTCCCAGTATCCACCCCCTCCTCCTGCTCCATATTGGCGTGGCTTCCGTTTTGACCGTAATTTTCACGTGAATATTCTAAACATGTGTCCGAAAGGAAAATTGTTTGGCCAACCTCAAACCATCAACCGACCACTGGGTGATCCTTCTCCTCCTCCTCGTCGTCATCATTATTATTATTACCCATCGGTACTAAAACATTGTCTGCTGGAGCGCGGGAACGTGCTCACAATCTAGCCCCAAATGGCTCCCCTCTGCCTGCTCCCTTTCCTGGCTTCAGCGGGCATCAATTGAAGCACGGAAAAGGTAGCCCATTCCGAGCCGAAAAATCGGAAAGCTCGCTGTGTGTATCCTTTGAAACAGATACATTTCGTGGTTGTTTCGCTGGTGCTATATCATTTCATTGCACCCACATCCAACCCACCTTCGTGTCCTTTGCGCTATCGATCACACGATGGTGATGGTACGGGCCTCATCAAACCGGCAAGCATGCCAAGGATAGCGGCCAAAGAAATATATTTTCCATACAATTTTCACGTCCCCGCCGTCGTGTTTTCCCCATTCGGTGTGATTGTGAAAGAAAAAATTAATGGCCGTACCGGGCAGCACAGCAGAAGCTCGAAAGTTTGCGGACAAAAAAGAGCCGGGACCAGGCGGGTTTTTCTTTTCGCTGAAGCAGAATAGATAAGACTGCCATATCCTGTTTCCGTTCCCCGACCCGAACGGAATCACGGCGAGGCGAAAGCGGGCGAGAGAGTGAAGCGAAAAACATAAACCACCGGTGATAGAGAAAATGAAGGAATGTTTTTCTTTTTTACACAGTCAGTTTTTCCACCGCCGTCCCTCATCCTGAGATACGCCACTTACACAATACACTCTTTGCCGTATGTGTTTGTGTGCCTTCAAATCTTCCATCGTCCTACGGCCAAAGCCCAACAACCGGCGCCTGAGCATAAAAGAAGTTTCGTTTCGTTTTTGCTTGGCTGCTCCATAATCTTTTCGCTAGCACAGGCCCGAAACCCGCGCATCTCCTCGTCCTCGACATCTTCGGCATCATCATCATCATCATCTCTTGAACAACATCAACATTGGGACAGGATATCTCATGGGGAGGATTAGCCAAACGATAACGGCCAGGGAAAGCTGGAACCCAGGAAGGAGCGCAACAAAAAAGGCACCTTCGACCACTCGGGCGCAAGATAATGGCTCCGGAGTGAGGTGAGGACGAGCTCGACGACAGGACGGGAGTGATTTCTGCTAAGATTTGCCACCACACCACGAACACCGGGCGGCCCTCATCAACTCATCCCAGGCTCCGACCGGTGGGCGGTGGATGATGAACGGCTTCTAATTCGTCAACATCTCTTTGCGGTGAGCTTGGTCAGAGGAACGAGGATGATGGACAGGATTTGCATTATTTTGTGAAGATAAGAAAAATCGCTACGAACCACTCCGAGCGCGCCCGATCGCGATCACCTTTGGCAACGTCCCGCCAATTCCTCTCTCCCAAACCCCCCGGGGGGGAAGCAACATTTACGAACCTGTCAACTTAATTGTGTCCTGTCGAAAAGTTGTCTCCAAAGTCCCACGGTCACGGCCATCGAGTTTGAGCGATTTATGGTGAGGTTTTTGTTGCTCTTGTTTCGTTCTCCAATTTCCCCATCGAACGATAATCCCGGAGCTTATTCATCGCTTGATCAATAAACTGGATTATGCAATTGTATTTACGACGGCGAGGGCGAGTTACAAAAAGGGACCACGAGGATATAATAATCCTTGCGAAATTTTCAATAAAACATTTCTCTACTGTTTGCTCCTTCTAGGAAATTAATCTCCATTGAACAAATGTAATGTTGTTTGTTGCTCATAAACTCATCGTTAGATGATCAACATCGACGTCGAAGTATGGGCTTTGGATGATTAGTTTTTAATTAACTGGCTGCCTTGTTATCGTTTATGATAACGCACTTTTCTTAATTTGACAAGGGTTGATGTTTTGTCGGTCGCCACGGAAAGAAATTAACACAAGCATCACCGTTTTCATATTTCCCGCGTAGCATAAATACTTTTGAAAACGTGTTTCAACAAATTTTCTTGTCTTTTGTACGCATTCTTATCAATTTAATTTAATTTGCTTCTTCAGTTCAACTCAACTGCTGCATTCTTTTACAAGTGTCTTGGAAAAATTTAATCAGATCGGAAGTCCTTATTACATTCAGGCATGTTTAATTACTTTCTTGGAATTCAGAGTTATTAGGTTTAGTGTTGCACTTAAAACGGGCAAAAAACGTGTAATTGGTGCTGAACATTTTTTACACGTGCGACAGGAATTCGCTGCGTACGTAAAAAGAATTAAACCAAGTCAGATTAAAGGGCTTTTTATTAAATAACAAACTTCACTTGAAGCCTTATCTTTAAGACGAGATTACGTTACATTGCATTCAAGGGTCTATTTCTGGCAGCGCACGGCGGAGAGCAACGGCTTCCCAAGAATAACGCAATCATTACCCTTCAACCATTAACGATTTCGTGCCCGACACGATTATCTTTGTGTACGCAAAACCCCGGAACACGAGCGGGAGAAAACTTGGCGCTCATGCGGAACCATATTTCCCGAAAAAAGGAAACCCCGGATGCGCACTTTAACCTTAACCTCCTCATGCCGGCGACCGGGAAAAGGGACACGGGGCCGGCAAAGAAAAGCGGCACGTTTTCCGCCCTGTCGCAAACAACGGGATAAACAAAGCCGTAAACCTGCCATGCAGCCGCCAGCGGGTTGCTGAAGGATGTGCGCATTATTGCACATTACGAGCGCGAACAACATAAGCTTGTGTTTATGATCGTTCTATTCTTGGAGTTGGGGAGTACGGATTGTGCCAGGAGCCGGGAATCCGGAGCAATGACAAGACGAGGGGAAACTTGTGCTCAGAAGCATGCATGAAGAGTGGAAGATGTGAGTGAAAAAATAGGATCAAGTGTAAGATTGTTGCAAAGGACTTTTTCTCCGAACGGTTCATTTGATTTACGATATTAAAAATTCCTCCCTCATAGTCAACATTAATTGAGATGCAATCTAAAGTCCTTTCAAAATGTTGATCATGGTGCGGACAAACGAATTAAAAACCAAAAGATTCCAATTAGTTCCACCACTGGCCTGCAGTTCATAAACAGGACAAAAATCATTTCGTTCAAGAATAAAATAAATTTGGAATCATAAAAGAAATCAATAAACATGGCTAGTGAAAAATCATAAATTCCATCACTGTGGCAAATTGGATCAATCGATTACTTGCCGGTGGAATTTCCACTCGCTCAATGGTGTAAGGAAGGCACCCGGGCGCCACTTCTTTTCCACGACATTGACTAATGATGCCACTTTTCCGTTGGAAAACCGGCTACAAAAGAGTTGCCAATTCGTCAAACGGGGCGTTTGGTTTGATCGCAATCGAACGATATTGATGCTGATGATGGTAATGATGATGCTGATGATGGTAAAAGGGTACTCGAACCAGCAGCAAATAGTCAAAATTGAGTGCACCATCGAAGGGATTTGTCGGAGGAAGGAAGATTTCCACACGATGTTGCGATGTTTTGTCGTTTCGGCGAAAAGCCGATTTTCCTTTTCGGCCAAAAGCCCGCCCGACTGTGGCGTCGTCCCGTTGCTGCCGGGCATAAAGTGACACTTCCACTTGCAGTTTGCCACCCCCACACCCTCCCGAATTCACCGAATTTCCTGCCTTATCACAAAGTCAACGAAAGTAATCCCTTCCGTTCGGATCACCTTTTCCACTCCGGGGTTTCCCGCCCGGCTCGACACGGACGTCCGGGTTTGCGTAAGTGAAATTTCATTCGGTTCGAAACGCTAGTTACGTAAGCACAATGGTAGTTGGCGATGCTGGTGCGATGATAAAGGACGAACCAGATGCTGCTGGTGCTGATTCTTTTCCGCCCGAAAAAGAAGGAAAAAGCCTCTCTCCTCGCTGTGTGTTGCTTACAGCTGGCAGAAGAGCGTTTCCTCTCGTTGAGAAATCTTTCAAAGTAACCGCCCGATGGAGCACACACACAGTAGGCCTCTGCTTCTTCACTCGCTGACAGCCGCTATTTGCCGCCTGCTGCGTTCCATTCGGAAGACTGTCTTCCCTCCATTCCATCCTTGCTCGAGAGCATTTGAAAGAAAGGAATTTTATTGTCATTTTTCCCATCCCCCGAAACGGACTTTTGCAACTTTCAGGAACATGGACAAATTTTTCACTTGTCTGCAAACGAACAGCTCAAAATATCCTTGAGGGAGGAAAGTTTTCACTTCTTCCTCGCTGTTTTCCTCCGGCTAACAAAGGCAACAGCTTTCCACTACACGCTGCTGTGTGTTTAGGTGTGTGTGTGGGAGTGTGGCTCAGCTGGACTTTTTGATAGACTTTCGTAAAGTTGTCCCGTGGGAAGCGGGGCGATATGCGCTCATGGTTTATGGCATATTTTTTCATAAATTAATTCGCGCGTCCGTTGGGAACTTATCAGGCGACGCTTCGGAATCACGCTAATGGATTGACTTGTCTATTAGCTTTTATACAATGAAAACGTTCACCGCAAATGCATCACGTTAATTATCAATAAGAATGTTTGATGGTAGATAGAATGATCCTAATCTTGCAATGAGGAGGTTATACGATTTTTTCCTGATTTTATAAAATTCCTGATTTTATTACCATAGAAAAAACTCAATTCGCTTTGTTAACTTTTTATTGTCAATTAGTTGACGGCGATTGCGTGCGTGCACGTTTTGGGGAAACCCCAAGAAGGATGGAGAAACACCATATCCTTTACCCTCGCGGGAAGCGGATTTGTTTCGCGCGCGCATTATTATGTCACGATTTGATACGAGTTGGGAGTGTGATAAGACAATGAAATGAAACAACTCAACTTCTGCTCGTTAAAGTTAATTTCCCGCCTGGGACGGTAAATAAGCGACACGAACACGAAACCAAAACACGCACCTTGGATACGGTCGGACCGAATTTAATTCCATCTGATACAAGTTGTGAAGGTTTTTGTGCTTTAGAACGATTTATTTGAAAAAAATCCACCCTAAACAAAAATATGATTGATTATAATTTCACACCTTAGAAATCTGCCTAACCGCATTTGATGGTGTTGGGAGCAAAATGGGAAGATTAAAATTAAATTTTTCCTTCGTGAACGCTCCATTAGGATAAAACAGCAGCGTGCAGCAATTACCTTCTTCACCACTTGGGGCAACGTCTTAACAAAACACGGTTCAATGACTTGTACGACAAGGATCAGCTGGGTAAACAGTGCGGCCATAAGCAAGCTCCGGGCGCGTCCAGTGACCAAAACACGCATCCCTTCCCCGTGCCTTCGTCCTTTCAGTCCTCCTGTTACGATTTCACACGCCACGCATAAGACACGATTCTTCGGCACTTGCTTCCATTACCACCGAAAACCAGGCGGAGAAATGGCTGGTGGCAGAAGCTCGGTGGAGGGAGGTCCCGGTCCACGGGGCAAGAGAAATGGAACCATAAACATAAACAAATTGATCCTGAATTGAGACTACGTGCCCGCGGGAAACGGCGGGAAAACTGCCTTCGTGTTGTGTTTGTGTTTGCCGGCGGGGAAAAACGAGAGCCTTTGCATGCGAATACATTGCTACAACCAAACGAAGCTTGTCACGGACCACCTTCTCCCACCTTCTTTCCTCCCTTCACCCCTCCCTATTTGTTGTGGTTTAGTAACGTCCTTCCCATCATCATTATGGCCGTCTCGTCCCGTCGTTCGGACGAACGGAAGCCACCACCAGAAGCAGAAGGAAGGAACTCCAGGGGAGATTAGCTTTTCGTGACCACAGTTCGGTGGTTTTCCTTCCATGGGAATCCAAGTGGCACGAATGTTTGAAAGAGGAAAAACGAATGCGACCGGCCACGCAACGATGGATGGGCGGACGCAACCGCTGGAAAATCACTCGAATGTGTGGGCACACACACACACATACCGCGAGCGAGAAAACGAAATACTCTAATGAAACGATTTGCAAGAGGAGCTGGAAAAAAACCCCAAGACCGCACGTTTCGTTTTTCTCTTTTCCCAAGGGATGATAATGTTAGGCAATACTTCAACTTCCCAATGGTAATATGTCCTGTGGGGGGTGGTTTTCTTTCGTGATTTCCAACGGGGGGTAATGCGTGCCAGACGGTCAAATGTAAGTGAAAGTGTGGCGTGATTTGGTTTCATTGATTCGCAGATGCGTGGGAGGAAAAATATCCTGGCCTTTGCGAAGATTGATTTCTATTTCGCCATTTTGATTAAAATACATTCGTAAAATTGATTTTGATAGCTAAATAAATATGTCTTAACCATGCTCGTCCAGTTTTTGTTTTCTCTTTGGAGAAAACGTTTGAAAAATTATTCCTTTACCATTAAATCATGCGTATGGATTGCAAAACAATGTATTACCAATAAATATTAACGCTATTATACGCCATTCAATCAGAAACTCGGGACTCAATTGCTACTTCACAATTTATTAAACATTGCAGCGAAAAAAAAACGGTTTAAATACGATGATTGCACATCAGAGTTATAATTTAATCCCATAAAACAACTCACAACAAAAACAATGGCGATTCGCGAACGCTCCAAACGGGATCGTAATGGAGAAACAAACTCCCTTGAGAGGGAAAAAAGAAACCCTCCCTTTCATTCTATTTTCATTTTCACGCGCAATCCGAGCGAACAATGTTTGTATTGATTTTTAATGCGCGCAAAACTGTTTCCGAAATCCGTTCAACTGAAACAATCAATGAACATATTTCATCGTTCACCCCGAAATGTATCACGTAGAGAAAAGAAAATGCGACGTGAAATAAATTAAATTTAACCTGATTTCGGTCTGCTTTACTTTGCGGATAATTTTCACACAATAAAGATGCTTTGATTAAGTTCTCTGGCCCCTCCGAGTCTTCTGGCACGCGACATAATATGTTTCATTTTCATTAAACGCAAACACACACGCGCACACAACTATGGCATTAAATTATGAGAGCAACCCACGTCCCACCGCCCGGTGTGCTGCAAATTCCCTCTTCGCCTCCCCAATTAACCCGCCGCCTGGGGGACACCTACCACTCTCTACCTGCTGGCATGCTGTCGATGACATCGCCACAGTACCGTATGCTAGCATCCACAACCAACCAACCAGCCAAGGTAGCCTTCCTCGGCCGGAGCAGAGTGGCTGGCAATTTAAGCCGTTTAATTTTCATCCTCTTAAATTATTCATACCATCCACGATTTCCTTCCATCATCCTTCGGCTCGTGTCGGTGAGATGCGAACGAAGATGATGGAAAAAGTGAGAAAAAGCGGTCCTTTCGGAAAAATATGATTACGCACGACGCCTACCGGAGCAGGAGGCAAGGAAGGCTTCCTCCTCTCCGGGTGGTGCTTTATGACCCTTTTTTGCTCCTCCCCCCTTCGCCCGCTACACCATCGTTAAAATCAGTATCACAAGAAATCATTAACAGAACCACGGGAACAGAAATCCCTTGGCAGCACCAAGTGCGTCCCACACACACGCTTAACACACCACCCCCCGGGGGAGGGGCATTCGGGCACCAGAGGGCGACTAAACGAATGATCCACGTCGTAACTCACTCGTCGAGGGTTTATCCTTCCAAGAAAAGAATTAAGCTTTACTACTGTGCGTGTACTAGCTTCGAAAAGTAACATAAAAAAGTGGAAAATGGACTTGAAAATATGAAAATCTTTATTAAGCAGTAAGTAAAGCAAAAAAAGTAATTCGATTCATCATTTCCACTCACGTCTGTTGGTAATAATCAGCTCAGCGGGAAAAAGAAAGTGTTAAATTGTGCTCATCAAAGGCGCACACTTCAAATCAACAGATTTCCAACGGAAATTTGTATGCGCCTTACAGCATCACATCAGGGTACAAATGCGCACACACACAAACACAAGGACACCTAATTGGTCCTCGATTGTGTAGTTCGTGCGTTCAACAGGCCAAGATTACTTTCCACGGCCACAAAAGAACGCCGTATTGAAAAGGCTGAGATTCGCCCAACCAACGCCACCCAGAACCTCTCCCCGGTTGTGATGAAATGAAAGCTACATTAATCCTTCCATTACTCTCCAACCCCCTGGTCGGATGGACGGGATCCAGTTTCAGCCGGGGACGTCGTCGTTGTCGTCAACGACCGCGCCGGAGGTTCCGTACGTGAGTAAAAAATTAAAATCCATCTTCATGGCGACTCTCGCCGGGACAAGAAGAAACCGGTGGGACTGGGGGAGTGTGTGATGGAGCACATTTTTATTTTTGTGCCATTGAAAGACGGAAGACAGGATGGCAAGGATCTTGGCGCGCGCTAAAGTGGCAACTCGAGCAGAGGCCAGCCAAGAAGAAGGTTAGAATGTGGTCCTTTCTTCTGCACTGGCTTCCACTCGGTGGTTGTGTTTCAAACATTCATACGTGCGGGGGGAAGGGGAAGGCATACCGGTGGCAAACGATATGATGTAGGTCTCCCGCAGTTCACCCGTACAAACCACCCACCCACCCATTACCATTAAAAGAGAATGCGCTGCGTTTGGCTTCGGTCGTGCAGAAAAATCATTCGGAAAAGCTTCCCTTTTTCCAACACCGGTGTGTGTGTCACCGAGACTTTGTATGTCACGCAGCAGGAGCTCGTCCTCGCCTTCGCACAGAAGGTCTTCCTTTTTTTCCCTGTTGTTGTTTTGTTCTTGCAAGCATGTCTTTATCCTCCTGGCCATCGTTAGGCAGGTGGAGAAAAGCATTCCACTTTAGTGTGCGGAAGCGCCAACACCAGAATCGAGTGGCGAAGGAGGATGGAAAGTATTAAAAGCCTTCGCCTCGGCGCCATCATTTACTCCGGCAGACACGCCGGAAACGTGCATACATGCAAATCAAGTGTGCTTTCGAGCACCAGGGAAGGTGTGATTTTGTGTCACTTGACGGTGAGAACGAGAGTTCTACGTATTTATTCTGTCGTCTTAAACCGAGGTGAATGTTTTGAATGAAAGGTTGTATGTACATTAAGATCTATACGGTTTATTTCTTAACCGAGGTAGTATACAGCAGGATTTGACTATTTAGATGTACCTTCAGTAGTACCTTACGTAACCCAATCGCAACTTAAAACAAATTAACTCAACTTTCTAGTTAATGACCTCCAAACGATATGTCCGAAGTCATTACGAAAATCATTCCCAGACGACGACACTATCTAAATTCTTTTCCCGTTAGTTTGAAGGGAAAATTATCTTTCCACACGAACACTCTCTTCCCTTTCCAACTGCTCGTGGGCAGACGATTGAACGAATGCAGGAAATAAAACATTCACTACCGAAACGATTCACTTCGGAACGTGACTGGTTGTTGGTTGGAAAAGTATCCCTTTTTTACTCTCTCCAGGAATCGGGGCCATCACACACATTCAACGAGGCGGATGTGTTCTTTTTTCTATGTCAAAAACGAGCAATAGTATTGGACAGTGAAGCGCTGTGGTGGGCAGTTTTCCCCGTGTTTTCCAAACCGCACACAGCCGGACAACGTTGTTTTCCATCGTTTCGACACATTAAGCCCTGCATTTTATTGGTCTTTTCATAATTTTCCACCTCATCAGACCCTGTGCTCGTTTGCTCCTTAGCACGGCCGTTCGATGGACCCAACAGAACGCAACTCGCTGGGAGTTCTCTCCGCGCGATGCACTCTTCAACAAACGTTGCACGTTGTTCTATAATGAGCTCCATATATTTTTCCCGATAGCTTTTCCAGCACACGCTGGGCGGGGGTGGAAAGAATGTGTCCGCCCCGCAAACATCGGTGCAGTGGCACCCTCCAAACGGGATGTCAGTGGTACAATTGCACTTTCCCTTTACGCCCTACCCTTCCCCTTCACCTTCCTTCTCCCACTGGTCGGAGCTCGTAAACTTCGGCAGCGAAATGGTGCGCCTGTCTGCCTGTCTGCTGCCTGCTGGTGAGAAGATAACTGAAAATTGGCCTCCTCGCTTGCCAATCATCAGTACACCCGGACCCTCACACCCCCTCTGCCACCCACTCCCGTCCGCTGGCATGAGCTAATTTTACAAATGTTTATGCTATTATATGCTTTCTTGCCCTGCCGTTCGGTTTGACATGTTTATAATTGTATTCCACACTTGTCTCTCTTCACTTCACCACTTCGACCGGCCCCCTTTCCCTCTTCCCCCCGCTCACGTGGTGTCAAAGATGGTGAAAATTTGCCCCGAGAAGGTGGTTCTTTGTCGTCGAGACTTCCTTTTGTCGAGTCGCATGGCGCATGAATTCGTAGAAGTTGCCTCCAGGAAGTTTCACTTCCTGCATCAAAGGTATGGAAATAAATCAAGAATTCATTATCGTTAGCAGCCAGACCCTTTGTGCCACAAAGGGACTCCTGAACAAGAAACGCATCCACATAAAAGCGAGTGCAATCTATTCCACTTTCGAAACAAAAAACCCACCCGTTGAAGGGAAAACTACAAAGGATTAAATATCCTTTTGAAAACTATGCTACACAGACACATACACTTGTCGGTGTGCCGGACCACCTCTCCAATAAACCATAGAATAAACCACTAAAATGAGTTATCATTTGCCGGTCCGGACCTCTAACTTGCACAACACGGTCGGTTATGGAATCGATCAAACTTTATCGATTTTTTACCGACCATCAACAGAAACCCCTTACCATAGACCGTGTTCCTGCGCAGTAAGGAAAAGCGGGAGGCAGAATAGTGGGGCCTTTCGGGGGATGCACATTAAAAGATTATAATAAAGTAAGTTTAAGTGGTCATTCGGTGCTGTTGAAAACCTCCATCTTGTCCCGGTAGTTTTCAACGACCATCATAAAAGGCGTTACTAAGTTTAGTCGCGTTGAAATGATTCATAAAAAGTAAGTTCTTTTTAACAACTTCCAACAATGATTGCGCTGGCGATCGTTTGAGTGGTTAATATCGCACGGATTTAACCTCCCGCAAGTTTTATACTGTGTATGCTCAATTTCAACCCGATTTCAATGTTACCAAACCGGGAGCGATTGATTTTTCCCTATTTTCTTCTCCCAGATCGGTGGTTCGGTGAAACCAGGCTCTAGGCTCAAAAATAGCGAACCACCAACCGGGCGAAATCATTCACGTTATTCTATCTATAACGCCGTGTGACGTGCAGAAAAGGGACACATTTTGCAGTCAAAGGGAGGAACGGAAAATATAGATCCGACCATGGCAACACGCTACGGAGCGATGTACCGCAAAGCACACAAATCGACCATTTAGTTATTACTCGGCAAATATTTTCCCCTGCACTCTTCAACCATCAAAACGCGCAGTTAGGGAATGAGTGAAGGAAAAACTACCTCGGGAGGTCGGGAGAAAGGGAGTTGTGCCAAAGGTAGCACACCGGGTCTCACCGGGACAGGCGGTGGTGACAGTGCATGCTTTTTGAATCACTGCCAAGTTGACAGGAGACATACCTGGGGGATTAGTTTGGTTCAGGGTAAGAGCACGAAGAGATCCGTCGGCCGCGTTATATCATCGTTGTCAACGTTCAAAGGTATCGGCAAAGGGGATTCAATTCCGTCGATCGTCGGCCAACGGAGCAGACGACGCCGCACACACTTAAGCCCGAGAAACTTATTTCGTATAAATTTATCCGAGCCCGCCCTGCTGGCCCTGATTCTTCGGATTCGCCAAAAACCCACCCTTCTCTACGATGAAAAGACGGTGACCCTTTCCAAAGCGGGGGCCTGATTAGCAGACCGAAGGAAGGGGGGAGGGAGTGGATGAGGTTGGCATCATATAAATCCACAAATACCCCAAAGAAAAGCGAAAAAACACTCCTGTTGTCCCATGATTTATGGTTGCACTGGTTGACCCTCTCCTTCGGCTCCCTGTCACGAGCGCTCGGATCGTTGTCCTCGTGCTCTAAATGACTCGTTTCTTTTCGATCGAAGTTTATAATTCGACGGCGAAGAAAACGTCAAGAAACACACACACACATACTGGCGACGTACAGGTTGGTTTTTCACGACTTGCGAAACGGAGGAAAATGGGAAGCCTTCCCTTAACCTTATACGGCGTGTTTGTGTGAGAGTCGAAAATCGCATACGACAATGCCACAAGCTTTCCTTGCACACGTTTCTTACCAAAGCAAGGACACGGTCCTGGGAAATCAGGAAAAGGAGGCAAAAACCATACACACACACATACCCACACGAATCATACGAATATCCATACAAGCATTTTGATGAAGAGTGGATTAAGAATGAATGGTGGAAGGTGGGGTGGGATGGGACAGGATGAAATTCCATTTGTGCTCCGTGTTTCGCAATGTTCAGGACCGACGAAATTCCCCTCCGCAAAGGATGGCGAATTCTTTTAGTGGCTTATAGAAATACACTGTGTTCGACGGGGAGGAAAAATGCTGGCAAATATATTGTAGGTGTACCGAAAAAACAAAAAGGAAAAACCACCCAAGTCTCCCACTTGTGCAAAGGACTCACTTGCCAAACCGAAACCGCCAAGATGGCTGCATCTCTGGGGATCTAGCAGAAATTCTCACTCCGTTTCACAGTCAATTTTCTACAAATGATCTTGTTCCGATTTGACAGACATCCCGTCGCCTTCGCTCACGCTTCGGTCCACGTCGGTTTTCCTTTTCCTTTCCCTACTTTTTTTTTGTTGCTTCTCACTCCATCAAAGTAAGCGCCTAATTCAAGTGTGTACGCAACCGTGACGGTGGCAGATGAAATATTTCACCGTTCGCCGCTGCTCCTGTGGGAAAGCGACTGCAAATGACACATGAACCGAGCCGCCTAATCCTAACCCCGCTCCCAGCTGTCGTGCAGCATCAAACACTTGATGGAGACGAGAGAAAACCCGGGGCCGTAGAAAAAAAAACACAAAAAGCGATCGGGGCTAAACGAAACAGTTTGATCTCCCGAGGCCTTGACTTACGCGACGCATGGGTGCGAGTCCTGGGTGTAATGGAGCGTGTATCAGATTGATTGAAAACGAAAGATTTTTCTTCATTCCCAGCAGTTCCGGGGGCGTTTTTTTCTGTGCAAACCATCTTGGCAAAATGGAGTAGATTGTTTTTGTAGCGAGAAGGAATCAGGGACAATAGAAAAAGGTTTTTAAATAAATCGGTGCGCCACAGCAAAAACAAGGAATATATTTAGGAGGATTAAGGATATTTAGTTTGAGGATATAGCTTCATTTATAGCCAGAAAACTTTCCACGAACCCGTTCGGTGTTATATGAAATCATCTGAATGGGGTTCTTAACTCGTGAAAACTAATTGTGAAGGTCCAATAATCCTTTAGCTAAATTAAGACCAAACGATTCGTCAACATCGATCAATTCCATTATGGGATTTCCGCCTCAATCCGCCATCCCGAAGAGTGTCCCCTATTATGTGCTCTTGTCCTTAGCTGTTCGATCAACCGAAATCTGACACCAGCCGGAAGACTAACGGATACGGGGAACATGTTCTCGGGTTGCACGGAACTGCCACCCGAACCGTCCAACATCTATTCTTACCATTATGATAATAGAACCACCGGGACACGGATCGCCTGACACGTTGCTCGCATGATTAATCTGTGTAAACCAATCCGATTAATCAATCGGAAGAATCCATACGATCCGTCTGGTCGCTTACCACCAAGAATAGCGGTGGGAGGTCCTAAATGCCGGGTATCGTTGCTTCCCACCACTCCCAACCAACATCCGATTTGTCGCCTGGAGCCTTCTTTGGAGGATTGGGAATCGGTAATACTATATGCTAACATCCGGTTGTACCAGAAGGTTTGATTTTTTGTTTGACGATATCGTTCTCTTTCTGCGGTTATGTCCTCTGCGGTCGGGACCATTTCAGAACGTTCTTGTTGGTTCTTCTACCCTTAAATGATGGGTTTTGTGAACCAGAATGGAACCTAAATGATACCTGGAAGCTTTGGAGTTGGCTGCACGTCAGTGCCATATGGGTCGCCGAATCTGCTCTTCAAGCTGTGATGTGACGCGGACAAATCCTGTCATCCTCAATCCGCAGACCGTTGATGACGATGGCGATGATGATAATAATGAGTTTGGTATGACGTCCAATCCAAGCGTCCGAAGAAATTGTTCACACAAACCGGTGTTGTACGTGCGATCGTCTGCTTTCGGCCAAGTTCGTTCAACACCACCGTGAGGTGGTTTGGGTTATGCTGCCTTCCAGCACTAGATTTCCCGTTGAGCTTGTCATACATCGGGTCTCGGTCCACATGTGACAAGAATGAAAGAGGAGCCACGCTGCAGGCGAGAAAAAGTTTTCCAAAGCAGAACACAACGCCATCGCTCACCAAGCTATAGCCTTTGGCCGCGTTCAACACGATGTATTTATAGCTTCTAGAGGGGGAGGTGAAGCCTTGCAACAGCAAATCCTTCCCACTTCATAGGGCTTTCACCCGAGAAGCTCCCTGGAACCTGAGCCTTGGTTAAAGGTTTTTACCACTCCACTCCACACAGTCGAACGGTAATCGGCTAATGGACGCATGGACCGTCTCCTGAAGTGAGGCGACGACGTACACACGGTGCAGTAGGAAACGTAGTTACACTAAAAACTTGGTGCCCCACAGTGTTTCCGCCCGAGGAACCTTCTTGCAACGAGCATGGAAAGCCTTCCACCAACATCAGCCCACGCTTTTTAACCAACCAGGACAACCGACGTCAAGAGCAGGGCTTCATTTATCCATCCACTTGGCTCCGATGCACCGGTAATTAAATTTTCGCTAACACCCTCATCCCGTCCCACGTTCGGGCAGGGGTAAAGAATACGAAAACTATTCCAACATCGATCGAACGAGAATCTTTCCCACTCCACACGCTCCTTTATTTACAACGAACCCGAGGGCAGCACACAGTCGGAGCGGGGTCTCGGCCTGATTACTTATGGTTTGTTAGGTTATGTTGAATGACTCGCTCTCGTTGCTACTGCACGGCGTCGTCGCCGGGTTTCCACCGTACGGCGATAGATTTTCCTGTCCCAACCCGCCGGCCTTTTACATGGAATTCATAATCCAATTTAAAGCAGAACTTTCTATCGATTCTTCCCGGGGTGTTGCCAACTCGGGCCAGGAAATGACGTGCAGGAAACCACAAAGGTGTCCTTTTTCTTGCCAACCTTGCAACTCCCGTGGATGTTCGTGTTCGGCCGGTTACCCAATCAGCGTTTTAGCGTCGCTTTTATTGGATAGAAAGTGGAGCTCATTTTTCACCACTTGTATGGGTTCTTCTTCCCGGGTGGAAAACCTGGAGTTTTAGTTGCAGCTTGTTGGATGGTCACGCACTACGAAAAACACTGCTAGGCTTTCCGCCACGTGAGAAATGGTGGATTTTCTTACACAACAACCCGTGACGTAGGTAAGGCCGTCAAGAAAACCAATAGGCTGAAAGGCACCGGAACCGGATTACCCCATCCTCGCCATACTTTGTGGTTTAATACGTTTTAATCCAATAAAAGAGCGAACCGAACGGACCTCGGTGACAAAAAGCAAACCGGTCGAGTCCACTATCATCGCCGCATACAATCATCATAAACGATGCAAGAGGAAAGTGCCCGATGAATAGACTTCCGCTGTTTTATGACGATAAAACCGCGGTCCAAAATATCGATCAACGGTGCTTAACGATTTTACGATTTCATCTCTTGTTTCTCTTAAACCATTGGAAGCATACATACCGGTATAGGTTTTACAAAAAGGACGAAAGCTTACACGAAATTCAACGTAATTCCTTTCCGCGCTCATACAGTTTTTGGTAGCGAAGCGAAATAAAATAGAAAAGCCGACGCTTCAACTGACTGTGGAGTCGCTCAGTGAAGAAAAACCGATTCGAAATATCCATCGACAGGATAACGACGTCAATAAGCGAGCAACAAACGACGAAAAAAAGCAAACCCAAAACGATCCTCACCAACCATCCCGAACGTATTCAGTGTGCTTTGCTGCTGTGAAGTTTTTTATTGGATTTGTTGATCTGAAGTCCGTCCTTTTAATGTCCGGAAAACAACGGGCAAAGGGAAAAGCGCCAGGGTTCAAACCCTCGATATGGTGATGTTGCACCCGAAACGGTTCGATTCCTCCCGGACGAATCCGTTCTCGCTTAGAGAACCACGTTCCTTCCTCACCGATGGACAATTGTGTATGTGTGTGTGCGTGTGTTTGTGAGCACTTGGTGGGGTTGTTATTTTGTCATCTTGTCAGTGAGGGGGGTTCCCAGTGTTTGGGGATGCTAACGTTTTCCTTTTACTGTCGGAACAGCACACGTGTCCGGACGCAAGCGCTTCGGTTTCGGGATATGACCAACCGTTTTCCTGTGTGACATGCAAAATTTCAGGAATGCTCGCCACACGCAAGCAGACACCCCACACACAATTGCGCAATTCCCAAATAAAATAAAGAAAAAAACACACACCGACCTCATTGTTGGCCATCCGCCAGCCCGACGATCAGTTCTTTTATTTTATTTCGGGCTCAAGCACGAGGACGATTGCGAAGGACGAGCGAGAGGACCTAGCGGTGGGAGTGTGGAAGTTGATTTGGGTTTTTGATGGTGCCACAATTTTTCCTGTCCCCCGGACAGCATTTATTTATTTGTTTTAGTTCAATAAACAAACTTCCACCCACCGGTGGCGATGGGGTGGGAACCCCATCCATTCTCAAACCCAATAAGAGAAGAACATGAGTTGATAAAACAAAATAGAACAATATCATGAATATTGCTCGATGTATCCCTTCGCGTTTGAATTTTGATGCAGGGAAAAGGGAAAAACGGAAACAAACCCTGGCACGACATTTCGCGGTTTCATGCGTTTTGCAGGGCTCACCCTGAAATCCTTGAAAGGGACAAGTTGTACGTGGAGGTAGAAATGTCCCATAAACCTACCGCCATGTGGCCTCCTGTACGTTCGCAATGCGAAAGCAATGACTTTCCGTCGGTACCTCCTTAATCGTCCAATCCGATTTGTGCGAATACAGAACGCCGGCCGATTTTCGCTGACAATTGGATCGGGTGGGAGTCAGATATTCGCTGCCCACTGTTTGGCACGTATCATCGCCGAGGTAGTTGATGTTATTGGGTTGCTTGCGTTTTTACAACCGCTCTCAAACCATCAAAAACCGTTTGAGGAAAGGGAAGGAAAACTCACAAATCGAGGGACTCCCAAAGCGGCTCGCAGCGCACGGAATCCCAAGCGTTTACACTGCTTTACGTCATCGTAAACCGAAGTGAAGGTAAAGAGGTCGACCTTTCCGACATTTACGCTGATGTTACGACACTGGAGGAATGGGTCTTCAGAGGCATGGGATTCACTCCCCGCGGGGAAAATTGAATAACATCCGATTCATTTTACATTTTATGGTCATTTGAAATCCATCCGATCGAGCATTTAAGTTCACACATCAAACGGAGACACACACTTTTCTATTCAACAAATCATTCTCTTGCTGCCTTTACAGATTCTCGTCTTCAACCAGAAGTATGGTGCCAACCCGGAGCTGAACGAGGCTCTCGGCTACCGCGAGGAGTACAACAAGTTGGCCGAGAACTAAGATCGAACAGAAGCAGGAAGAAGTAGACCAGAAGCTAGATGAAATACCCCCATTGGTCATCATCCCACGGGACAGGATGAGCTTTTGCAGGATGCAGTGGGGGGAAAATGCGGATAAATAAAATATATTAACCATTTCCAAGTTGTTGAATGAAGATGCGCAAATTGTCACAGCTTAAAGGTAGCATTATTATACAACAATCACGATTGTGGTTGTGTTAAATTACGAATGCCAGTTCAATTACTTGTTGTTAATGTCGGTTTATCTGACTTTCATGCGAAAATAAATGTTTGCTTCCAACTAAACCAGTGTAAGACCTTGTTAAACATCTTACTAAACAAAGTTACTCTCTAGTCGGCTCTTCAACATACAAAAAAGAACCGTTCAAAGAAACATCCGGTAGCTTACAGCTCCATAAACATATGATGCCTGCTCTTAAATCTAATTGCCACAGCAAATTGAATGAATAAATCGATTGATGCAAGTCGCAAACTTCCTGGAAACCTTCCTTCTCATTCCATCTTTCTTGCCGAAGGAAACACACATTTTTCTCCTTCATCCATTCTGCGCACCGAATAGAATGTGTGCTCCCTTTCGATGCCGTTGACTCCAAGAGCGCCCGATGACTTGATTCTGCAAGAATTGCAACAGCATTGCATTAACCCGTGCACTCGACAGTAATGCACTCGAACGTAGAACAACCGCACCGATTGTGTGTGTGCTCGTAGAGAACACATCCTCCCCTCAACGTACATCCCCTCTCACGCAACTTTGACCGTATCGTGGTTCAGAATCTTAGCGATGGAAGTAAAGTGCCGACGACCTAATCTCCTTCCATGGGGAATTCCTACAAAAGAGATCAATCGCCGCCGTTCACTGCAGAGCCCGCTAATAATGCACCAGAAGATGCAACATCTGCACCCTCTTTCTCTATCGTTTGTTGCATCACACGGCCTCTTTCTCTCCTTTTCTCACTTTGTGTGATTTAATCGATCCGGCATGTATGCGTTCATCGCTGCAAACGGAGGAACAACACCGTGCCACCAAAAGGAACCACATCAAATGATCGATTAACTGCCAACCAGAGCCGATGCCGTTCACTTCAATCGGCAGTCAAAAACACTCCAGTGGTGCGGAGTTGCATTCTTCGGGCAATAAAGTTGCACTTCGAAGCCATCATGTGCATCAGGATGGAAGAAAATTAGTTCTAATGATGCGAAGCTTTGGTGAAGTAGATGTCACTGGCATAGTACAACATGGTATGTGTACATTTTATGGTTAATAAAGAGAGGTACTTCTGAGAATTGAAAGGAAAACTCATAAACAAATATTTTACAAAGCACACCATTAGAAATGAACTACAAAGTGACACGCTTTTAACGCAAGAAGAAGCAAATACTAAGTGTGAAATAAAACACACTGAGCAGGACACAAAAAGGTGCACATCAAATTTTCCTAAGCTGTCCCAACTGGCACCATTTTCCCCACAAAACGAGGGCGCTAGTTTTCCGCACGCTTGAAAGAGGGAAAGAACAACCAAAACGACAAAACTTTCCCAATT
>KE524842.1:908475-927950 GCA_000441895.2 Anopheles sinensis | reverse complement strand
ATCCACCATCTTAACGATCGATTTAAGCTGGAAGAACCCTCCATCTTCTATCGAAAAGCAGGAGGGCAAACAAACAAAGGTTAAATATTGCAAAACCCTTGCCTTCATTGTAAGTAGAATCTTGTGCACAAGAGTCGACACAACACAAAGGCCGTACGTTGAACAACGGACTCATAGTCGAGAGCTGCTCATAGACTGCAGAGAACAGAATAGACTAGAGAGCTTACAGAAAAGCACATTCAGCCGTCCCGAAATGTAAAGATGGAGTGGAAATGATGTTCCGCCCAACAATATGCTAAGCACACATGACCGCGCAAGGCCACTGCACATACTATCACAAAGACAGGCATTTTCCGGATTAGCGCCATGTTTGCCAACCTCGTCGAGGAGCCTGTTTCTTGTGTTTATGTGTGTGTGTGTGTTTATGAGAGTGTGGGATGCCGCCCAACGCCGTCTGAAGAGGTCCTTTCACCAATCTGATGCAACTGTTGGTCGATTCAGCTCGAGAGTTTTATTGCCCGACGAGAGTGAAGGATCGTACCCCCTCAAATGGGTCATGGAAAATACGCACGACACGACAACGGCTATAGAAGAACGTTCTTCCGCTTACATCCGACGCAACACAGTGGGGAAACTTTTTTTTCCTTCTTTCGTAACAATGCATCATAAAACTGGCCTAGGGATTACAACGGAAGGGTTGAACAGTTTTATAGTATCCTTGAAGGATGTTAAATACAACAAGGGTAAAGGTTCTTCCAGAGTTTATAACACGTGTACTACTTAACCATTTCTACATGCATTTGGATGTCCTTCATGTTTTGTATGAACCTTTTCTACATGCATTTGGATGTCCTTCAAGTATGATTGAAGATTGAATCATACTTTTAACTAATATTCACAGCACAATTACGGTGTTATTCAACACCTGAATCGAATCAAATCAAACCATCACATCACATCACGACGGCAGAGTTTAAATCATTGAAATGACAACCATCGATAAAATCCACCTCAGGCATGAGAATTATCACAGATCTTCGACGTGCCTTTGCCTTCCCCACGACGTGACAGGCATTTTACCCCCAGGCCGGATGCTACTTTATGTAATTAAACTGTGGACACGAACTGTGCGCGCAGGTGAAAATGTGTGACAGCGAAACATTTGTAAGCGGCGGCGGGCGCAAAAATAATTATATTACGAGAAAAAGAAGTGTTTCTCCGTAAAAGCGTCTCCACTGGGGGCGGTCAAAGAGAATCTCTGATGCCTTCCGGGGAAAGATTTCGACCGAACGACGAGACGTCCGCCAGAAGGGCGATGATTTGAGCTTTTGCAATAAATAATGGACACCTGGGACACAACTTACCACGTTGTTTGCTCGTCCCGGTTTCATTTGGGCCGGAAGCGATGCAAGACGACATCATTACACAATACACACCGAAGGAATGTCACCGGCAATGTGGAAAGGCAAAATGCACGCGGTTCCGTAAGTAATTTGATACGCGACTCGAGAGGAAGGCGCGTTGGGGATGGGACGCTCTCTCATTGCACGAGGTTGTGGTTGGGAAGGTGGGCAAATAATACGACATTCCTTGCTCCACAACAAATTCAAACAGTTTGATTTACTTCCCTCTCGAGATCGAACAAAAGGAGGTTGTGGTTTTTTTCCGGTCTTTTTTACGAAAAAAGGAGAAGGTTATTCGCATGAAGATGTTTATTTCTCCTCCGTGTTTCAGACGTGTCAAGCTGCTAAATAGATCTTCGGCTTGCTAATTAAACACGCTGTACGTATAAGGCCATCAATCTTTGAAACTAGAAACACAAAACAACAACAGGTTGGCCCGATGTGTGAAACATAGAAAATGAGAGCTTCACGTAACGCGCGGGGACGTGGAAGAAGTTCGTCAATGGTTTACATCGGAGGCAGTTTGATTTGGATCAATTTGTTTTTCAAAAATAAAGAACGTTGCTACTGAACCTTAATAAGATCGAAACAGAACAAACTGAATATGCAACAAACCTGACACCGATACGGATTACTCTGTCATCAAATGCTTCCTTGTTGCGAAACACCGAAAAACGGAATCCGGTTCCGGTGGCGTCCATCTTGGAATGTGCCAATCCCGTGAATGCAACCCACCGGATTCCTTTCGCTTCGATCCGTTGCTCGATCCTTCTTCCTTGCAATCCATTGTGTGTTGTTGCCTTGTGCCTGATGTGACGAGCGGAGAGTTCGTTACCGTATCGGGGGCTTATTTACATTTTATGTAAATTTCTACACAGTTACAAAACTTCACCGTCTTCATTGCCGAGCGCATGCACGGACGGTGCCAAATTTGCTTTCATTTTCCTCGCCGTTTCGTTAGGATTAAGGAGCGTTACCTCTTTTCCCTTTTTTATTTTGGCCAAACAATGTGCCGATCGACAAACTGTCCCTATCGATGTGGCTCTGACAGGCTGACTTTGACTGGCAACCGGGGGGTTTGATTCGGCAGGGAAATCCCTTTTCGGAGGCGTCGAGAGGAGGTTCTGCCTTTTTGCATTTCCACGGGGAAGGCGGGGGGTGGCATCGTGAATGTTACAATGGTAATATGGATATCCAAATACCAACAAACCGTACGACCTCCATTCGCCATCTTCTGAGATGTCTCCACTCTCCATAAAGGTGTGTGTGTCTGTGTGTCTCCAGACGTGCGCAAGGAGAAGAGAAGAAAATTATAACCATCCACCAAACCACCAACCGGCAACCCCCCGGCCATTTTCCTTCCCACGCATGGACCTTTTCCAATCGATCCTCCATAGCGTCGTAGGCTTTCGAGGTGGAGTTGGATTGTGATTGTGAGCTTTTTTCCAAAGGCAATGAAATGTGGGGTGGTGGTGATGTGGTGGCGGTTCTTCTTTGTCGAATGAAAGGGGGTCTGGATATAATAACGGAAGCGAATATGGTCGAAGGCGAGCAAGTTCTCTTTCGTTCGAGCGAACGGCTTGGAAACCGAATCATCCGCCCGTTCCGAATAACTTTAGCAAAATGTGGGTGGGGAAATGGGGAGCGTCGGGCAGATCGAACGGGGCGTCGGTTTTAAAGTAAAATACTCCATCGGAAGCAGGAGGAAAGCGAAAAGGAAAGTACTGGAGCACGTGCGGGTTTGTTGCATAAAGCTGGCGAAAATATACGGTATTCCAAAGGTACCCACGGCGCAACTCTAACTCTCAGCGATAGGAGTTTCGATGTCGGGAGAAGCAGAAATCGGCGAGACTGTTCGCCTCTAACCCAGAGGAGTTTTCAATGGCGATTTGGTCGAATAAGACCAAATTGTTTACGACGTCGAGACGCCACCTTATCCCCGCGCACTTTTTCCGGATGACGAGTCTTGCAGCGAACGTCTTTTCTTGTTCATGTCTTCATCGTTAAGCGAAGGAACTTTACGCCGTCGAGAAGTACCCGAAGAAGATTGAATAAGTAAACCGTCGGTTAGCCGATTTTATAACAGCAGAAAACCGCACTCCGTTCCGATCAATCATTCGGTTTTACACGCTGAAGTAAGTATGATTGCAAACGTCTGAAAATCGGCCACTACTGTGTTTGCCCATTTCGTGCACAAATTGGTGACCGAAGCAATATAAAACACCTCCCACCGAGCACCACAAAGTGGCCCAGCATGCGTTCATTACAATGGAGCATAGAGAAGTCTGGCGACGGGCAACCGAACCGGGTAAATAAGAAGTTCGAAATCCAGAGAAGGGCCAACAGAAAAACGCTTATTTTTTCTTTCACAATCAAAAACCACTAGAGCTCGGATTTACAATCTTTCCTCACGTTGATCATGCATCCGATTCGTGTTGACCAACATTTTCCCCTCGGTGTAATAGAAATTTATGTTTAAAAAAAAGAACCGTACAAAATACGTCATGTCCGGCACAGGGAAAACCTCACCAAACTGAATGGAATTAAATTCCCATACACTTTACTGCACGTCAACTGTACCGTGCCATGGTATTTTAAAAAAAGAAACTTAATTTTATGGCACTTTCACTCTCTTTACTATTTTGGTTATTTACACACCATTTAAACACCGTAATGGATGTTCTACCTAAATCTGTCCCTCACTTTTACACTCTGGCTGTTATTAGTTGTGCTTTGCTCATTATCTTCTGCCGTTTCCCCGAGGCAAGAATGTTTATGAAACTGTCATAAATCAATATTAAATATACTAACAGGGTGGTTGATTTTCTTTTTCCTGGTAATAAAACGATTCCCAAAAAGAAGAAAAATATACACAAAAAACGCTGGACCCAATAGCTCATTTTAATGGCTTCTTCATCATGATTTGCAGTGCGATGGCCTCGAAATGGCAATCTTAAAAATATCGTCTTTTCATCACCACCGGCGTAAGACACACACACAAGCACGAACATTGGCCAAGAATCTGAACCGGAATCGCACCTATCAGAGTGTGACCGTTGGTGTATCTTCTTTCAGCAAAGCGGTTCAGGTCGGGGGATTCCTTATGTCGTTTCGTTGCGGGAGGTTCGTGTCTTGCAAACTTACGCCCAAGTCTCCCAGCTCCAAGTTCACTGGCTTCACACGGACGCCACATGGTGTCGTGTCGAGAGACCCCGAAAGCTCTTGCGCTTGGACTCTTCGCTTCGATTCTCTTCCGTGGCTCTTGTTCTTTCCCATTCTCACACGACTGTTGGCGGAATGAGGATTCAGTCAATTAAACCTTCAACCGAGAAGAGAAACTTCAACACGTTCGCCGCGGGACGGTGGTGGTGATGGTGGTGGTGGTACAAGAGACAACAACCTTCGCCATCCTGTGGCCAGGTCGCCCGTCTTCTGAAGACGCTGCTAGAGCAGTTCCTGTCGCGGCACATACGTACGCGTTTTGGCAGAATGGGAAACGGAAAAGACGAATCAAGTATTTTACTCTCCCTTCCTTTACACCCATTTCCAGAAAGCCCTTTGCTTCTATGGTCCAAAGTACATCGAATCATGGGGTACAATGTATGAAGAGAACGAATACAACTTCACCATCATTTAACATTTTCCCTTCAGGCTTGTTTTTTGTTCCACAATTCTTTTCCACTTTGTATCGTGATAATTGCTTCCGTATCGTCCCGTAAGTCACTTTCGATTACTACTTCCATGTTTGGTTGCTTCTTTCATTGCACCGTGGAATGGAAAAAACAAGAACCAAAAGCCCTTTCCCAGAAGGTTTTTTAAACAAATTAATTTCCCTATGGAAAGTATGTTCAAACATAATTTTATAGTTTTTGGATAGTTTTAAAGTGTCTGCAAATAAAATCGGTATTGAAATAGATACTGAGGCAGAATCCTGCAATAGACACGTCCCTTGAGAGAGACACTAAAGCCTTCTCATATCGCGAAAAGTTATCTAAATGCTCGATACGATGATCCTGTCGCTGGCCCAGCTGTGCGGAAGCAGCTGCAACCGAGGACTCGAGCAAACGACTCGCCGCCAGACGAAAGCGCTGACCGACGTGATTCACACAATTCTGCCATTAGCTGAACGCTGCTTGCAACTGCACGAAGAGGGAAAAAAAACCCCGAACAAAACACTCTCTGTAGATTGGATTTTCAGCCGCAACAACGTGCAGAGCGCGGGGTTCAGCGAACGACACCGTCACTAACACACTCTCGTCCCCGAGACTCGCTGGACACAATGCCACCCAACCCCACGTCGTCCTCGAAGGGCTGCACATAAGAACGGCAAGTAACGCTGGGGCGAGGCGAGTGTGTTGCAGCAAACGAAAATTGCACTCTCCCTCCCTTCGGGTGGGGCGGGGAGGAAGGTAAAGGGGTGGCGGAGCACATGAGTCTCCAACCCCCGAACCTCCCATGACTCTGTTTGTTGTACGTTCGGTCAGTGAAATTATTTGCCAGCGCACGGGAACTCGTGAAGGAACTCGAGAAGTGCCCGTAAGAGGGTAGGCCGAAAAGGGGGGTTGGGGGGAACAGGCTGGTTTGGATGCTGCTAACGATCGATCCGACCCCCACCCACTCCCCGGCGACGTGCGGCGAGAACGAACGAATGCTCGGGGAAGGGAATCAATGTGGAGGCTCTTTTATGTTTCACTATTTCCAGCATTATGCACAATATTTTTGCGTCACACAAAGCGAACTCGGGAAGGGTGTGGTACAGGGTGAGATGCAAGGTGGCGGGAGGGCAGTAGGGGAGATGAGGTGCAAGAGACCGTAGCACTGAACCTTTGCAGAACTGGTCCACCGCAAGAAAAGGCTCCCCCCGAAGCCATCGCCAAGCCTTTGGACTGGCGTTTTGTTTACAGTCGAACCTCTTTTTAGGTAGATTTCTACTTGGAAGTTCTACAATTTGTTTTTATTAAAGAATATTTCTACTTTTTTGTAAGTAATGTCTTTGTCTTTTGGCTGGAACAAAGTAAAACTTCGAATAGAATTATTTTAATTTATTTTCCAATCAGCTAATAGCAGTTTTCTGCTTGAATTTTGCAAAAATTCGTAGCACATATGTGGTTGCCATCAATTACTTAAAAGGCTTTTCTAATTTAACAAGGAAGCACACGTTTCGACTTCGGATAAGCAAGAACGAACCTCGGTAATATAGAACTTGATTCATTTCCCTTGAGGTCAAAATGGTTCGGGATCGACTGTATTTAAGTCTGAGGTCCCACCATTCCATTATGATGATGATGATGACGGTGATGGTGATGGTGATGATGGTGATGGTGGTAGATGAAGTGGACCGTGAAGAATGACCCCGTCTGGACCACAACCTCCCCATTCTCTTCTTTCTCGGGCATCAGCACACACTCGCACGTTTTACAACGATTAACCGGGTTTGGTGGTGTTGGTAGCGGCCAGAAAAGAACGCGCTTTTGCGTCCGCGCGTCTTGCGTTTCGGTCCATGATTTTGTTCCCACCATTGCATATTTTTTCACCTTTATTTTCCTCCCCATGGCCACTTCCACTTCCTCCCTTCTAGGCTTCGTGCGATGCATTCAACCTTTTTCAACACGGTCCAATTTTTACCCGGAAAAGCACAAAATCTCCATCGGCAAGCATAGTGTGAGTTGGGCATTCTAAAAAGCATTTCGAGATAGGGGTTGAGAACCCCTTCCTCCCCAACTGGTGCGCTAGGAGTATGGACGTTGCGGTTTATTGTCTTCTTGTGTGAGGCACTGGGCCTTCGTCCACCCCACCCTTCCAGTGTTCTGGCCATGAAACCCCCAAACCAACCCCTATAGAAGAACGACCGAACGGACCACAGGTTTCCTGCAGTTTCCATTTGGTTGTATTATTTTGTTTCATTTCATAACCAACAATTTCTCCATTGCTTGCACGGGTTTTCCTCCCGCCCCAGTAACGTTTTCCTCCCCTCGCAGCGGGAGGAATTCATTAGTTTGTTCGGTCAGTCGAATGTGTCTCGACCGGATGGCTTGGTGGCTTTTACGCCGTCTGTTCTGTTCCGTCTCGAATGCACAAACACCGCAGGAAGGATACGGAGCAGCTTACGATGACAAAACGTATGCCCAACACGTGGGACGAACAGTGGTTCTGCTGCGGCCAGGAGATGATGGACTCTGGGACCAGGGATGTTTGCGTTTTCATTTCAGCCTTTCTTCCGCTTAAACGGAATTTAAATAAATGCACAGACAACAGGACCGCAAACACAACCACCGTCATTACTTCTGCAACAGACGACGGGACGGGGAAGTAAATGGTCAGCGACTCTCGTCGTCTCGGTCATCTGTTTCCTGGTCCTGTCAACAAATTCATCAGTCGGTGAAGTCCAAGGACTGCGGAACCGGCGGAATGATGAAAATGTTCATTTTAACCACTGATGAGTTTGTTTGATGTTTCAGATGTTTTACGTGGAAGAGAAGTTAGTTCACGATCGGAACAAGAAAACATTTCAATGGAAATGGAACGAGAAAGTTGGCTTCAAAAAACCACTAACCATAATTTCCATTCGGAGCGCATCTCAAGCAACTGTCAGAAGTTTTTCCTTACCTGAGTGTGTTAAAACACAACAAAAACGGCAGACGGAGCTTGCGGAGAAAAACGGACGCGGCCAACAATCGCGTTAGCTTTCCATCACCTCTTAATCGGCGTTAAAGTGTGCGGCATCGTTAGAGGAGCGGGAAAAACCGGAGAGGTCCCTTCGGCAAAACATAATAATAATAGTGCCATAGTGTTTTGCAATTTCACCGCAACAAAAACAAAGACCAACCTCGGGCGTAGCCTAGGCCTTTCAAATACGCTTCTTCTCCCTTCTTCACGCTGGCAGTGATGTAATCCGTGTGGCCGGCTCCAGAGTAACACTTCAAGACGGAGATCCATGGAAAAGAAAAGTGCGCTGGGCGTTTTGAAATATAGGTCCATCCACGGGTACGGGTGAAATTCACAACATTAAACAAAGTTATGCGCCGCCTCTCGTGGAGCATCATTTCTTGGGCCACTCAGCATCACCAACCAACTACTGAATGGTTGGGGAATTGCAGAATGGAGAGGGGGGATAGAGTATCAATCTTTTTATTTCTTTGCTTTTCCCTGGCCCCATCTGATGTCTGCGTCCGAGCTTAGCATCTGATGTTTTTGCATTTGAAATATTGAAATGAACAAAGCACTGTTCAATAACAGGGTGGGTCAGTTGAATAGTTCAAAAGGCGAAATCCTTACAGCGTAATAAATAAGTATAAAAGTGAAGTTTTGCTCTACTTTCCCCATTATTAGTACACTTCAACTTATTCCTGATGTATTATTAATCCATTACAAAACAAAAATTGTCTCAGAAACAAAGGTCGTCTAACAAACGTCGAAACCTGAACACCAGAAGCCAATAATAATAACACCGTTTTACTCTTATACCTCCACTCATTTCCTCTAAACAAGCTCCGTGTTCCTGGTTGGCCGCTAGCAAAAGGCCTAGCACAGCAATCAAATCACTACCACCACCCCATTCAGGGCCGGGGTTCGCCTCAAACAAACTTTGCGAGACGAACGCCAACTTCAAGCGCTCGTACACGTGACACCCAGCTAAAAAAGCCCAATGGAAACGCACCGGGGCAAGAAAAACCCCTTTCAAGGACTGGCATCTTTCATGCCTTCATCCGCGTCGTGAGGCAAAGAAAAATGGGGAAAGCGTTGCTACCGCTGGCTGCTCGAATTAATAAGAACATGGTAAAACTTTCGGCACAAATTTTCCCATTCGCTGGGAAGGTGGGAGGAAGAGAAAAAAAGCCCCCAACCAGAAGTTGTTGTAGTATTAACACACGCAATCGTGGAGGGCGAAAAACGGTATAATTACATTCGGAAAACTTTACGACCAGCGTCTCACCAGAAGAGAACAGTCGAAATCGCGGTAGAGTGTTGACAGGGCGTCGGAGGGAACTAGGCAGAGACAAGGCCAGGGTGCTAATTCAAAATTAAGAATCGTTTCAGACGCGCCACTTGCTGCTGAGTATCAAGTTACGTCGGTCGCCGAAGGAAAAGTCAAGCCAATAATGTAGAGCAAGGCTTTAGACTTGCCCCTCCAGCATTTGTCCACCAACACCACACCAACGCCGATCAATATTAAACCAACCAACCAACGTGTTCTCCGCAAGCCGAATCGATCGCAGAACTAAGAGAATCGGTTACGAATAAATGCTACCTTGGTGACTTCTTACCCAAAGCCTCGAGCTACAGAAGTCCTGCGGAGGAAAAACGTGACTCGCTTCGCTCATTTGCCGTTTCCAAGTGACGGAACCTGAAAGAAATACCATTTATTTTTCGGGAAGCCAACGCCTAACGACGCAAACTTTGTTAGTTCAATAGCCATCAGACCAGACACAGCCAGAAGAAGGCCTCTGGAAACTCTGGAAACTTGTTTCCGCTTTTTCCGTTTCGAAATACGATTTCCGATGACTATCGCAAGGGACTAAGGAAGTCGACAAAGGCTAGGACCTTCCGGGATTGCCTTATCGTGAAAAGGGAAAAGGGGAGCCAACCGTACGCAAAACATATCACATTTCGTAAAACAGAGCTACAAATAGAGTCATGATCCACAGGGCTGCAACCAAACACCAACCAGGGATCAAACGGAAGGCTTAGTAGTGGTGGAGAAAAAGAACTAAGAGAAAACCGATTCCCGAGGACGCCGTGACCCTTTTGGGCCGGGGAGGGGTTGCAAAAGTTCACCAACCCAAGGAAACCTTCCCAAGGGGCGTGAGGAAAGGCTATAAAATTCAAGCAACAAATGGACAGCGATGGTGTTCGTAAGTACAATCGTAGTAAAAGTATCGATCGTAGTAGTAGTATTAGCATACGAACGACCTTATGTTACTCCTGAGACGCCCGTGAGGGGCTTCAACTTCTGTTGTCCTCACTCCCCCAACCCCATTCCAACCCGGGATGGATGCGAGTTGTAGGCGAGACTTGCTGCGAAAATGTTGCTTTGGAAGGATTTTGCAGGGATTTCGTTCAGAAAAAACAAACAAACAGACACTCAACTGGTTTACACTGGTGGAAGAAGAAATTAGCATAAGCCCGGAGGAACGGACCTCCCAAAGGTTGTGCTGGTGGTGCAATTGCAGACAACTCCTCTACCCTTTCGCCTCCCAACCCATGCGGTTGCTAGTAAACAAAACTCCCAACCCACGTGGTGTTCGTGAGACGGGGTTATAAAGTTTGCAGTGGCTTGCAAACCTTTCCTTTCCTCGGACCGACTATCAACGTACGCCGGTATCATTCGTTCGCTGGGTTCTTGCACAACTGCAGAGCGAACCTAACTAACGGCGCGTGTTTTATTAACAAGCGCTGTCGTTTTGGTTTGCGGCAAAAGTAACACGGTGCATGTCGTACATTTTGGTTACCCTTTTGGTAATGGTTATCATCTACGATTTCTAAATTACTCGTACCTTTTCCCCAAACAATGCTTTCGTTTGTAATTGGTTTACTGTAACACCAATTTGCTTAAACGATGTCAAAAATAATGTTTCAAATCCCTTTTGTGAAACAATGAAATTGTATTTGAATTTAAGATCGGATAACAACGAACATTCAAAGACAATTACTCCTGACGAAATTTCCAAATTTATCCAACACCGCCCTATATTCATAACTTCAAGTTCCTCGAGGCTTTCGCAAACGAAATTATTATACTTCATGTAGTCACAAGCGTTGAACAAACACACTACTACAACGACGCAGCTAGAAAACGTGATTTTCCACCCCTCTGATTCTATCCCCTGCTTGTAGTGGGGGAGCTTTTTCGAAGCCCAACCGGCAAACCGAAAACCCCCTCCCTCTCGCTCTGCCATTGAGAAGGTTTTTGGAGGAGGGCGACAAGAGACAGGAGGGGTCGGCGATCGTGTTACCCACAGCATTCACCTTCCGCAACATCGTGGCGGTGGCGGCGTACAGCCCGTGCTATAATATACATCCCCCTCCCCTACTCCCACCAGCAATTCCCCTCCCCCCTAACCCTCGCTTAATAGCGGCAACTTCGTTGACTTCGCGCGTGAACGGAGCGCGATTCCGTTGATTATCTCCTCCCTCCCCCCACCCACGCGGACCACCCTCTCCAGCCTCGTCCACCGGAAAGTTGGAGCAGAAACGGGTGGCTCTTAATCTGAATCTGTATGCAAAAAAAAACAACTGGGAGGGGTGCCAGTACGCCGCCAGTTGTTGGAACCGTTGCGGTGGTTGTGGCACGCAGGAAATACTCGCGGGTTTGCATTACACGGCGGGCGAAACAGGATACCTCGGCCAGACCCGGACGACCTCAACCGTGGCAGAAGAACCACACGGCGTTGTGTTACTGGCACGAGACGAGAAGCGCTTTTCGGCCACAGGCCAACTCCATCCGACGGATATTTATAGGTTCATGGCCTTTCGAGCCCTCTGTGGGCCGCCTATTCTTTACACCTTTTAACCTCCACACACACACGCACGCAGAAGGGACCTGTAGTGAATTATCTCCCATGGACCTTTGAGACTTGATTGAAATTCTTTCGGACATTCTTTCTACCCTGCGATTGAGAAATCTTGCTTCGAGGTCCAATTATCATAGGTTTCCTGAAGCCTGCCTCGAAGGTGGTCCCACGGATGGGCTCAAGGTTTGGCACCCGTATCCACAGGTAGTAGGCACCAACAGGTAGTACACCTGAGGGGTACATAAAGACACAAGCGGACACAGGTAGGTACGTTCTCTTATGCACATCCGAACCGAAATCATGGATGTTGTCCTTGACCGAAAACGTTTCCAAAGGTGCACCACCACAATGGAAGTTCCCCCGACGACGATGGTCATGGACGTGGACAGGGCTCCTCTTTCAAGGTAGTCTGCATTGTTTCCCTCTCACGCTCTGTTATCCTATGCTATTAAATCGACGGGAACGCGTACAATAACCTGCCAGCGTTCGATATCTTCCTTTCAAGTCGTGTCTCTAGAAAAGGTTCAACAGCGCGGCCAATGTTCTGGAAGAGATAACACTCCCGGTGACTCGTTTTCAAAGTTGATTACACCTCTCCTTCTACTCTGTCTAATTATGGGGCTTAAATGAACAGCATTTACCCAAGGTAGACGACACTCTATTTTTAATACAGACACCCGAAAGACGGCCCGCTGTTTCGCTAGCTTCATCAACTTAGTCTGTTCCATCTAAATAAATCATCACGACGGGGACGGGAGGGCCGCTACCATCGCCTAGCGAAAAGAGTTGATGATAACTCGATTGGTGGCTAATACAATTATCGAAAAATGAGCGAGCGCAACTTCGGCGACGACAGGAAAAGGCCCTTTTGTTGGCAATTACTTTCGGGAGGATCATCAGAAGGGATTTAAAGGGGTTTAACCATGAAGTATGAAGCTCTAAGGAAAGTGTACAACACTTTTAAAGGGTACAGGACATCGATTCGGTTGAGTTTCCAAGGGAGTTTTACGAACGAATTCATGGCGAAAGAGGAAGTTACATTTTGGGAGCGTAGCCAAATTGAATCAGCCTACATTTTGTTGCCGAATTCGTTCAAACAATCGTTCACAATTGCCTATCAACGTCGCTGACAAATCAACGAACTTTTCAACAAGTAATCCTCAACAGCAATGGGAAAAGTACCAAGGACCAGGGAGATATCCTCGGTGGAGAATGTTTTCCCGCTTCCCATGGACACACGTACAATCAACAATCATTTCTGAGACTACCCTAATCCGGCCGGCTCTATCTCTAGGCAGGCAGGCAGGCCCGGCCGAAAGCCCAGAAGAGTCGTCTTTCCAGCTTCAACAAATCATCACCGAAAGATCACGACTTGCTAGAAAAATATGGCATCACTGAAGGAACGGAAAAAATCAAGAAACAGTTGAACAACATCAGCATGTTTCAAGGGCGGTGAAGAAGAATAGGACCATAGCAATAGTAATAAAAAGATGAGCCAAAGCTAAGCGGATTTATACTTCTATACAAGGAAGACGGAAAAACGGAGGCCTGAATGTTGAGCCTCAGAAACTCTTGGGGTGGCGGCTGTAGACCACCATCTTTCCCAGGTATACCACCTTTACGACGACCCGTGGGCCAGCGAACGAGCTAAATCTCTTCAGGTTTTGTGGGCGCTTCCTCAGTCCACAGTCTGCCCAAAAATCTGGATGTGAGTTTTCGGGTGAGAGTTTTGCGGTCGAGTAAGTACAATAACTTTAAACTTCCTCTTCTCTTCGAGAATAGGGGGTGTTCTCCCAACAATCTTCAGGTGTGTTCTTCGTGTGGCAACAACGAACCATCGACACATAAGTGTTTCCAAAGTTTCCTCTCGTAGGTTTACAGGGTTTATGTTGTTGTTGCCGCTCGCATCGATCGTGCTGTTCATCCTTCCGATTACAAATCCTCCCCCTATTTCTCAAACACTCCTCTTTCTCTAGGGTAGTTTTTTCACTGTCCGTCTTCTCCCCACACAAGTAAGTTTTACGACGGCAAGCTTTTGTGATGCTCGGCGCGGTTCATCGTTAGCGACGACATTGAACGAGGCTTCCCTTCGATAGACCAGAGCGCGCTAGCCTCGGCCAGTTGAAGGCCAGAACACGACCGGCTAAAGGTGGTGATGACAGGAAGAGAAGCGGATCCGGTGGTATGGAAATCAAGAAATTTAATCAACAACCGTGAACTCGCTGGAAAAGAGTGGAGAGGTAGAAGCGACTCTATTTCAATCGAAACGGACGAATTGGTCCGGGTGGTCGGTCGGGTGCCATCGAACTCCACATCTTCCGTGCGGGTTTTTGCTTCGCTCGACAAAAACGAACCCCGGTGCCGAACGAAAATGGAAAATAAAATCCCATCTAGGGAACGAAAAAACCCCGATCTTCAAAAATCCCCCACCGTCATGCCAGGTCGCCAGGGAAGCCGAACGAGACGACCAGAACTCGGAACCGTCCATGAGGCTCTGCGACTGCTGACCGAACGAAACTTTTAACTACAAGTCTTTTTTTTTATTCTCGACCGTGGTTTTTGGGTGGTGGGAGAAAAAGCCTCCCCAGGCGATTTGCACGCCGTGCAAATAATCTAAGCCGTTTAGAGGCTTTGACCCAGCATCTAAGTGAGGTTCGTTGTTGTGGTGGTGGTTTGGGGGGCAAAACAACGCTACGCAACATTAACCATACACGACCGACCGGGCCAACTCCACTCCACAGAGTTGGTAAGAAATAACAGCAGAAGAACGAAAAACGACGTCGGGCACCCTAATAGTACTTCGCTTCCGCTCCGTTCGCGTTTTGTCCTGCCTTTGCTTGCCTTTGCGAGGACTGTCTGTTTAATGTGAGAATATTTCAAGATTCGATCTGCTGATGAGGCCGTCCGTTCCTATGCCCCGACATTCCGTCCGGCAAGAATGACGCAGAAGGAAATAATTCTTCGGCTCGTTTCAACAAACGCCAACTCATGCTTCTCCTGGGGCCAAAGTAGTTACGACGCGCGCGGCCCGAAAATGACTTTGATGAGTGAAAAAGCGTGGTAATGTACAATTTGCAGCCCGTTGCGGTTCAGGAGCCTGGAAGGACATTGAATGGAATGAACGCACGAGCAATGGCGGACGGGCTTCCTGAGGTTTAAATGGGACTTCAAGAATGGGGGGAAAAAACCCACCAAACACATCAACGAAGTGATGATTTGACAAGAAAATATAATAAAAGGATGATCTTTGTCATTTGGAGAGGAAATATCTGTGATGGTAAGTTTCACAAGGAAATAAGTTGACGAAGTGTAAAGTTTCTTTTTGCGCTCCTGACCTGAACGTTGCAAGCGGGAGAATTTCAGCGAAACAAACGAAACCAATTGGAGCAAGAAACATTAAAATTAGCCAACGAGTCAGTTGGTAACAAATGGGGAACCCGTTTTTGCCTGATGTCGGGATGGTTCGATGGGCAGCTGTTACGTTTCGAGCTCGGAACGAGTTGGTAAAAACGTATGCATTTTCTTTTCCGTTTCTTTCGACTTTGCTCCATCATCCAGATGGTTTGGCTGCCTTCCCCCAAAAACAAGGATACACCGAAAAAGAAAAACACACGGACCAGAAAATAACGTTCGAATTTTCCTGTAGCATGCGTATGTGACTAAATTTCGTCAGAAGGAAGTAATGTAATGGAGGAAAAACGAGTCCTGCGTTGAACCCGACAGAGAACACCGTCATCTGTTCACTTTTCGGAACTCCTCTTGAGTTTGGGAACAACCGTCTTGTGTTGGGAAAAAAGGAAATATGTAGCCGAACTAGACTCCTAAAGAAAAACGACAAAGCAAATGCAAAAACTTTCCATCGACGCTTTGGCTTCACCTCACCTTCCGATCGCACTGAACCGATCTGTGTAAGTTCTCTCTTGTGTGCATGTCCTTCCCTCGTGGAAAGGATATCCTAAAGCCACGGGGGGTTGTGTTTGTACCACACCTTTCGAACCGATCTGCTGCAGAAAACTTATTCGAGCAGCTGCAGCAGCAAATTCGCCCTTCCGTTTGGTTTGGTGCTGGGTTTACCTGAATGGAGGGAATCGTATTTTCCCTCCTCGAACTACCTTCCATTTCTACCACCAACAACAACACCATAACGGCAGATCATGGACGACATTTGAAACGTGAGTGTGACACACTAATGTGCTTCGAGAAAGCGAACCACGAAGTGTAAACTGCAACGAAGCAGGGTAAAATCTCAAACAAGGCCATTTACGCGCGAGAAATCATCCCTCCAAGGGGACGATGATGATGATGCTGTGCTGATGGCGAACGACAGGGGTGTGCAATTTCTCCAACTCCGTTGGATTCGGTTGCATTTCGTACGGATGGCCTCCTCGCGACGGTAAAATCTGCCAACTGCCAACGATTCACAGCCAACAGAATCACCACCCCATTACGAATGACATTGCAGCGTGAAAAAGAAAATGGCGTAATGCGTCTAATCGATGCGGCGTCGAGGGCAGAACGGGTGGAAAATGCATCCCCACACGTGCAGAGTGAGGTAAATTGTTTTTGTTTTCCCTCTCTCGCTCCTGATCTGCAATGGAAACTTTATGAGATGGCGTTCTACAAAACACATGCATGGACTTGTGATTTTTGTTTACTTTTCAATTTCTAACCGGTCCAAGGTTAGACAAATAAATGCTTCCATTCTCTTCCATTTGAGGCATCTTGGTTTTTTTCTTCACCGTCAAACAATTATTGTCTGAGACTGGGAAAAGTGTTTCGTTCAAGGACATGAACAGCTTACATCATTTCGATAATGGATTTTTTCGAATTCCAAAAGCTCTTCTATTTATTCCACAATTAAACTTAGCGTAGATATTAGAAAACATTAAAATCGGTCGGAAAAGAGTAAATGAAAACAAAGAAATATCGCACATAACTAAAACTCAAATGAATTGCTTTGAAATTGCTGCACCCACTGCAATAATAATCATCGTTGCAGGGAACAAGATCCAAACAGCCAACTGCGCTCCGTTGCCTTTAGCAACGGGCATCATCATCGGTGTTGCACCGCAAACGCAACGCGGACGGGATCCGCTTTCAAACAAATCCAATTAGCAGCGTGCAGAAAGACAGTAATATTCATTTCCCAGTTCTGCTTATTAACATGCACCGAACAACAAACGGCTCGGAGTTCCTTTCCGGTCTCTTTCGGTTTCCGTCCGGTGCAGGACGCCGCTCTTTTGCCGCGTTTTTCGGTCCGTCACTTCGTCCAAACGAAGCCCAAGACGACATCGTCAAGGCTTGCTTGTTATATTCGCCAACAGCTTCGGCGTGCAATGGCCCGGAGAACGCGCACGTACTAGACCGACATTTTTCGAGAGGATCGCTAGCTGCGTCCTGCAGCTAAAATAGCCTTCGAAGCTAATTGGAAATGGTGGCGAAACAAGTAGTCAAGTTAATTTGTATGACTGAGAATGCTGCGCTTCACAGGATTTCCTCGAGCTGAGCGCATTTGCATACCAAAGGGGGCGGGGGCCGTGGGTTGGGAAGAAAATTTGAATGGAAACAAAAAGCCTTCCGGGAATGCCCACGGGGGATGGCAAAGCCAACTTCCAGGACGAAAATAATTCGATTGGTAAAATGGAATTTTTCCTTGAATCTGCTCAAAAAAGGACAATATCTTTGAGTAAAATATCTTCCAGAAACAGAACGAAAACTGTTAGGTTGCAATATTACAAACTTGTGCTCATCAGAAATTATAACCACACGTAGGGGTAGAGAACTCGGTAGCATCCCAATTTATTATTTATGGGCAAACGAACGTGTAATATAAGGGTAGCGTTTCTAGAATAGCTCAGCAAAACCGCAACAAAATCCCTACAGCATCGCCACAATACAAAGTTGCTCCGTGCTCGATCCGCAGTGCACAGATAAGGAGGGGGAGGAGTGGGGGAAAAGGGGAGTGGTTTCTCCTTTTGCTCGCATCATCACTTATGCTCATGCTAAGATAAATAGGGTACAAACGCTAATGGCACGCACAAGCCTCGGATCCTTCTCCCTCCACGGCCAAGCATTGGTTACAATGGGGACGGCATTTCATACATTTATACATGCGCGATGTTGGCGGTGTGTGGTGGAAAGCAACTGGTTCTGGCAGAAAACAACCTTCTACCAGGAAAAGTAAAATAACGATACTGTACAGTGCGGGAACCCGCAAGGCAATATTATTTCATTTACAAGTGAAACAAAAGTCGTGATGGAAAAAGTATACACAACCCAACAAAGACAAAAGACATTTTTTAAGATAAACGAATGTGAGATGAAACATGAGCAATAACTTAATGAGAAAGCATTCAAAACAGGCCACCATGATGTTTAAGAAAGAGGAAATTGCATATCCGCGGTCAACAGTTGAACCAACTGAGATAGAAAGTAGGAAACACAAGTGTATAATTAGTTACAACAGATCCATACGAGCGAACCGGTATTAGTTGAGTATGAGAAATGAAATCAAACAAAAGGTTAGAAGTGAATCTAACGCAAATCCAGTCAAACACAAAAATCATGTGATGCAACAAAATGCCTTACGAACATGTTATTTAGTGGAAGAGAAAACGCAGCGGACAAAAGTAAGGTTGGGGTGAGCATATTCTTTACGCTTAAATAATGAAGTAACAATCGTAGTAGTAAAAGGATATACAACAAACGGTGAAAACAAAAAATTAGCACAAACCTTATGTTCGGTACCGGAACCGCCGTTGCGCCCTGTATCGGTGGAGGCACATTGTAGGGATACATTTTGGCGGCCATAGTGTGACTTTCAAACAGCATCTTTTGCTATCCTTCGCTCCTTGGTCCTTGCGCAGATATCCGTTAGCACTTCTACTCCGCTTCCCTCCACGGGTTCTGCTTATCCACGGCGGTCTCGTGTTCCCTTTCACAACGCACTACTACTGTATGTAAGCGGAACTGGGTTTTAGTACTCTACGTACTCCGGTGGATTGATGGTTTTGCGTTTTGCGTTTTCGATTCAATTGCCGTCGCGTAGATACTTCTACGTAAGGATACTTCTACGTTGATGAGATGGATTTCTTTTTTGCTTTCTTTTTCTTATATATTGTTTAGTTTTTCGCTAATGATAGCACACACTACTGGTTTTATTATTGTTATAGAATACTTTTTGCTTTTTTTTCTCGTTTGCTTACTTGCTTCAAAATGCACACTACAGAGATTTGTTTGTTCAACTATCAGAGAGCACACAACCAAAAACGTATGTTTAGATTTCGGGTACTATACAGTAGAGAGTAAGATATATGTATGCAGAGCTATTTAAAGAACGCAGTTATCAACTACACACTAAATCGTATATGCATATTACATGTACACATGTAAAACGACTCGCGTTACGTTGAAAGTTTGATGCATTTATTATTATTATTGCGGGTACGGTTCTCTCTTCGCTAGTGCGGTGGTCTTTCCACTATTGGAATATACGCTTTTTGTCACTAAAGGATACAGAAAGAATCAAAAACCATTAGGGGAAAGTGGTAGTAACTAAAAA